>APFE030824068.1:106272-193884 GCA_000404065.3 Pinus taeda | reverse complement strand
GGACCAAAGGTAAGTTTTCCAACATATACGCGCCTTTCATTCTGTGCACCTGCGTGTGTACGTATACGTGCCTTTTGCTCTGATTACCCGCGTATATACGCACTTTCATCACGGTCAACCTGCGTATATCTCTCTTTTCACCTGCTGCACTATGATCTGTCCTTTGAGTGAGTTTCCATCACCTGTATCATACACAGAGTGAGTTGCCATCAAGGACAACACTTGAATCATAATGCCAACACATTATTGTGGAGACTTTCTTATTTGTCTGATCTTCTTGCATCTATTGTCTTATCCTGTACCTGATATTTGGGTTGTCATTCATGGAAGATTCCATCTTATACCTGCAATCTCAAGCTATGTGCCCATATTTATGGCATTTGTAACATTCAATGTTTGTCTTAAGTGATGGAGCATATGACTCATACTTTTTGTTGTCAAAGTCGTCGTGAAACCTATTTCGTGATGTTGCAAACTTGCTTCTAGAGTTTTGATTCCATTGATAATGTCCTTCATAATTGTACCTGTCATAAGCTCTACAATTCCTAACCATATGTCCAAAGTTAGTACATGAGAAACAATAACCACTAAACAAATTAGCAAAACCTGGATGGATTATCTCGTCTAGATGATCTTCTTGATGATCCTTGTCCTTCATTTCAATTTGGACTTTGGTTGTTGATGAGTTCATCCAATGCTCTAGAGTTGCTTGAAAAGTTCTGCTGGATATTTTCTTTTTGTGCTTTTGTCCATATGTAGACTATCTCTGCTTCTAAATCTTCCCTTTGTTGTTTTCTTCAAGTTCTCTTTTCAGAAACTTTTCAATTTTTCTAACTTCTTCTAAGTGTACTTTAACGCTGATAATGACTTCATTTAATTCTTCATTCTTCTTATTTATGCTCCTGGCATGATCTTTTGCTATCTTCAATTCAGCGTCAAGGGATTTAACATTTTCCTTTTCAACCTTAAGATCCTTTATAACTCTGACTATCTTGTTTTGAAATTGAATTTCATCCATTTCTACTTTTTCAAGTGCTTTGTTGTCCTTAGCCATGAATAATATTGTCCCCGTGTTGTTTTCTTCATCACTATTGCTTTCTTCATCAGATGAGAAGTTGTCTTCTTTAGAGAAAAAAACTTTTCTTAAATCCTTTCCTTTTACCTTGCTTATTGAATTTTCTTTGACCCTTCTTCCCTTTCCAGGGTGCTTCATCTTCGTTACCCAAGTCCTTTTAAGAACATCTAGCTGCAAAGTGACCAATCTCACCACAATTGAAACAAACTATGGAAGTTCACCTTTGAACTTAATTGTTCCTCTTTTCTTCTTTCTTGTAAAGTTTGCAATTTCTTCATCTGGAAATTTGTCTTCCTCGTAGCAACTGGAGCTAGGTCTTGATTCCTGTTTGCCTTTTCCGGTCTTCTTGGAAGTTGTGAATGTTGCTTCTTGGTTGGATGAACCATCTTGCTCTTCAATCCTTAGTTCATAAGCTGTAAGAATCCTGTGTAGCTCATCCATGCTAAGGTTGTTCAAATCGGATCTATCTTCTAAGACAGAAACTTTAGGATTAAATCTTGCTTGAAGAGATCTTGGGATCTTTTGTACAATATTATTTTATCAACTGGTTTTCACAGTCCTTCCAAGGCATTTGTTACTTCATCCACCTGTTGAAAAAAAGTTGCACTGTTCTCGTCTTCTTTCATCTTCAGTTGTGCAAATTGAGCTATGCTAATTTGAAGTTTTGCTTCTTTGACCTTTGAGTCTCCTTCATATATGTTTTGAAGCTTTCCCCAAAGTTCCTTAGTTGTTTTACAACCCAATATCTTAACATAGACAAATTGAGTAAGTCCACTCATAATGGCACTCTTAGCTTTGGCATCATATTTAACAAGTTTCCTTGCCTTTTCATTTGTTGGAGAGGCTTTTGCATCATATCCTTGTTCAACTGATTCCCAAATATCATATCCTTGTGCAAGGATGTATACCTGCATCCTTCCATTCCATAGTGCATAATTTTTCCCATCAAACAAAGGAACTCCATTCTTGGTGTATTCCATGATCTCCCTTCAATGGTTAGACTGATTTTACAGGGACATGCTCTGATACCAATTGTTGGAAATACTAAGAAGGGGGTGAATAAGTGTTTCTTAGCAATTAGCACTTTATTAATATTTTTCGGAGCATTAGTTAATCTTCAACAGTGTTATTATTATTCAGTATCAGATGGTGAAACCAATAAACACCATAAAACAATGTAGAAAAATTGTTAATTTTAGGTATGTTCTATGCTTAGAGCAATTTATTTCAATTTTCACAGTTAGCTCCATATCTTTTCCAGATTAGCAATCACATCAGCATTAAAGTAAACTGTAGATAGAACATAAACATAAATCGCAGAATGAACGAGGACACAAGATGTGGCGCTAGCCAGGGACAACTCCCAATGTGAGGAAACCCTTGATCATTTCTTCTTATATTTCTTCAATAGTTCAGAGAGAGAGAGAGAGGAGAGAGATAGTACGTTTACAACAGAGTCAACACTTAACTTATCTAGATAAAAGCATAGATCATCTCTAAGAAGATGATACATGAAATCAGTTGAAGACATGTTGCTTCAACTAATTCTCCAAGGTGACTCCTTCACCTATCGTTGTGCTGCATTTCGTCATCATGTTGCACCTCACCGCGTTGCACCATGCTGCACCCATGATCACTATGCTACATCTCATCACGCTTCATTAATCATGACTATACCCATCACTGTACTACATTATGTGCCATTGTTGCACCATGTTGCCATCCTGACCTATGTGTTGGCTGCACCTTGTTTGCTTGTTGTCCCTTGCTTGCTTGTTGTCCTTAGCATGCTACTTGTTGCATGCTAGTTGTCCCTTGCATGCTAGTTGTAACATTGCATGCTTAGTGTATTTGCTGCTAAGTACCATACAATTGTCCCAATGTTAGTTAGTTGTCCCTTGCATGCTACTCTCCTTCGGAGACAAATGCTCCGGTTGTTTCGGCAGTTCCCAACAGTTCTAGCAATTCCGATTGTTCCCAGCAGTTCCGACAATTCTGGTTGTTCCTGGCAGTTCCGACAATCCCGACAGTTCCAGCTTTTCTGACAGTTCCGGCATTTCCGGATTTTCCAGCTTTTCTAGCAGTTCCGGCTTTTCTGGCATTTCCGGCTTTTCCAGCAGTTCCATCTTTTCTAGCAATTCCGGCTTTTCTAACAGTTCCGGCTTTTCTGACTTTTCCGATTTTTTCGGCTTTTCTGGCATTCTGGCTTTTCTAGCATTTCTGACAGTTCTGGCTTTTCTGTCAGTTCTGGATTTTCCGGTTTTTCTGGCAGTTCCGGCTTTTCTGACAATTCCAACTTTTCCGACTTAAATCATCCGCCTAATGAACGGCCCAGATTGATTAGAAATTACTAGACTTTTACAAGGGAATTTTACATCTATTTTTAGTTTCGGGGGCGCTGCCCCCGAACCCCCACTGGGGGACCACTGGCCCCCAGACCCCCGCGGGGGGGACAATTCCCCCCGCGTGGAGGGGTGTACAGTCTTCCTGGGGTATACATCCGGCTGAAACCTTTGAATACAGAAGATAATCAGGCTCCATACCCAACATGTTGGACATTAATAAAACCAACTTAGATCCATTTTAAACCTGAATCTATCAAGCATCAAGCGAGATTGAATTTCTTAATTTGTAAATTTTTTCATCGTTTAATTCCATGTCATGTATTAATTCCTTCATATTAAAAAATTTACACAATAATAAATTTGATCGTTCTCACTGCCTGATAAATCTGGGTTTAAGATGAATCTAAGCTGGTTTAATTTTCTTTTTATGTTGTTACATGCATATGTACATAGTTCTTTATTTTTTGTTTTATTTAATCTTTTGTTGTTTAAACTGGAGCCAACTTGTATTTTTTGTTTTTTTAATGTAACATTATGTTCATTCATTCGTATGTTCCTGACGACTTCTCCCCCATACTGGGTTGTAAGCACCTCACTACTCTCGGTGCAATTAGCTTATCTTATCTTACCTACCTTCAAAAAAAACTAAACCCTCTCACCCACAGCTAATAAACTCTTCTACAGACACCTGCAACACCAAAGAATGCTCAAATCTGCTAACTTTGCCCATGTAGGCTGTTCTGCTCTCCAAACTTCTCAAACTTGTTCTCCAACATGAAAGAAGAAAATGATGTGAGTCAGGGTTCTAAATGCCCTTGTGGTGAGTGAGAGAAATAAAAAATTGAAAAAAGGCCAGCCATACTTAAATTTCACTTTTTTACAATATCTGCTTCCTGCCGCAGGAAGAAAACAGGTCCTGCAAACAATTTGGCTGCCAGAAACCGATCCGGCAGCAGAACATGTATCCCCCAGCAAAGGCTGCTAGATCCTACAGAATCCAGTGCAGATCAAGGAATCCAATCTGTACCATAACCTAGATCCTCAGGATAGGGTGACAAATCTGATAATTCAGTTTTCAGCTTTAGCATGGGTTTCGTTATCTTTTTATAAAAACAGGAAATCTTAAATACGTAAAGAAATGTTGTATGGATCATGGTTCCAGAAGTTTGTCATTTATAAGGAATGGGACACCGTCTGCTTGGAACTGTTTTTGTCATACAGTGACGAATTTTAAAACATTAATTTTGAATCTGTTATACTTGTCTTAATTTTGAATCTGTTATACTTGTCACTCAACATAGCAAAATTAGATAGCAGGAAGCTTGAATATCCTGCAGCATGTAGCCCTACTGGTATAGCCACAGCCATCATACTACTATTGTAATATAATAAAATTTCATTTTGAAAATCAACAAAAAAAGTCATTTAGCATGACCCCAGTCACAGCACAAGGATTGGACACAGGTATTGCCAATGAGGTGATTAAAAAGGCAAAGGAATTCATGAGAATTTGTACCTTTAAATGAAAGATATGGGCAGTTGAAAAGTTTCGCCAGGGTATCAGAAGCAAGTGTATCCGCATTTTCCATGATTTGAAGAACAGAAAATGCACTCACAACAAATATAACAAAATTGACTTTCCTTCTTTTACTGAAATTATCAAGTCTGTCACATGCCTTATGCTTCATAAACATCCTTATAGTGCTGTCATCAGACGACCTAGCCATAAAACAGTTTAGAACTAATATGCATTAGAATAAAATAAGTGGTATAAAAACAGACAGAATATAAATACTTTGTAAACAATAAATCTAACCTTAGAACCATTTCTCCATGCTGTATGCCATTAGACATCCAATTTTCCAGGATAGGGAAATCCTCAGCAACATTTTCTAACAAGCCTCTACTGTCAAACATGCAGAATGCTTTCGAAGTTCCAGGAACCATATATTCCTGGAGAAAGAGGCTCCCACTTTCAGCAGATGATTTGTCTGAAAAAAAAGGAACCAACTTATTTCAATTTTAGTCAAATGTTCCCTGTGCAAATAGACCCTAAATCACAAAAGTTCAATGAAAAAGGAGAAAAGTTGAATAACACACAGTACAGGTCAAAGCAAATACACTGAACCATTTTTAGGGAAAGAAAATAAAAAACTGAGACCATGTTACCATTAAAGTGCAAATAAATACCAAAAACGTAATCATATCAGTTCTGATAAACTTGCAATGCTATCACCATATAGACAAAGAAAGCAATAAAAGCAGCAGAATTTACAAAAAACTTGAGCTTTGTCTAATCTTTCATTTCCATGGCTGAGCACCCGTAGTATATTATTAATGAGAGTGCTTTTCCCAGCTCCTTTAGGTCCAACTAGCAAAAGTGTTGTAATAGTTGGGATGTCAAAATGATTTCTGTTTATACCGCCAGTCTCAATAAGCCAAGCCCCAGGTCTGTATCTGCCAGGTCATCAGACGTGAAGAACAAATATATAAGGTAGTCAACAATTGTGTGACAAGGAAAAACATTAAAACCAGCAATGAAGGACCTAACATTTTCAGTACACAGAACATGCTCTCCGTGTTTTTGGACTTCTAAGCAAATTTGATGATTTCCATCAGCAGTTCAAACAAGGAAAGATAATAGGGAGCTAAGAATGCCCCAGATTAACCAAATCTGATGAAAATGTCAGGGTTCAGAAAAACCTTAACAGCCTTTCCCTTTCATATTGAATTCTGTCATAACGCATTTCCCGCATGGCCTTTTTCTGAATGATCTTCTGACGCATCTCTGCTCTCCGGTGCTCCTCTCTTGAATGGCCTTCTAATCCACCGAGAAATGGTAGTTGGTTCAAAGTAATATCTTCAAATGCAGACGTATTTTCTTGGTGATTTTCAAATTCCTGCTTCTCTGCCGTGCCAGATTTCTTGTTGACTCTGTCAGCCCTGGGATGGACAACAATGTAAATTCAGTCTCACTGATAAACCTGAAAAAATATATTTTAAATAAAGGTGAATCCTTTCTAGATTCAAGATTGTTAAAAAGCAGTTTTTCAGTTTAAGAGGCAATAACAAAGGTGGCATATTATGTTAAGGCACTCCCCCCTGCTTATGTCTATATCATTGTGAATTTTAATTTCTGGAATAACTTGAAAAAGGTTAAATCTATCAAATTAATCTACTAGAAATTCCATGTTTGAGTTTCTTCTTCTGAAAATTTACCTGTCTCCGTTCTTCACTTCAGAATCTGATTCAGGACTGCCATCTGCATCCTTTAACTTCATTGTCCAATTGGAAACTTCAAGGTTCTTACGAATGCAATCTTTCGGTAATGTTTGGATTGAAGCTCGAATGGAATTTGGGCAGCTTTCTTCTGTGACAATTGTATTCTGAATTTCCAATTCCCCACTAACTTGTACCATATTTAACTGTCCTCTGGCTGGCATGCTCAGGAGTAGTTTTGCAGTTTCTGGGCAGCTTTCGTCGATGACAATTTCACTCTGAACTTCCAATTTTCCCCTAACTTGAGCCTTATTCACTTGTCCCGTAACTGGCATAAACAAGAGGGCCTTTGGGGCTTTCTGGTAGCTTACATCAATTTCACAGTTTTCATCAGTTTTATTCTGAACTTCCAATACACCACTAACTTGAACCTTAGACAAACTAAGCCATGGAAGTGAAGAACCCTGTTCAAAATGTGGATCTACTGATTCGACCCCAGTCCGATTGCTCTCTTCAGCAGACCATGATAGCTCTTCAAGTTAAAGACAGTAGTATAAGTTCAGACTTCAATCCCAATCAGAAAAGTAATTTCAAAAATTCAAAAATCACATGAAAAAAATCCAGGTTTTCCCATTGACATGCTAATGTTGTTAGAATTAACTTATATAAATCCCTTTGGTAGATTGCATACAAATGCACATTCTCAAGAGAGATGTTTTGTCTTCTGTATAGGAACCTAATTCCATCCATTGAGTCCATGGGATCTGATACAGAGGACTGCCAAGGTACAATTCTCTAGCTCATGTGAACGGGAATAACACCAAGCATTATACAAGAGGGTAACGTTTCTGTGAGAAATGGCCAAGAAATGGTTTTGGGCCAAAAATGGCATCCAAACCAGACAACATTCCATTTTGGGTGGCTAGGAGAACGTAGAGAGAATGCCAGATGGCTCAGTTCGTGCCCATTGGCCTGCGGATGAATGTAAACTAGTCTCTCTGGCTCAGTAACTACGTGCCTAGTGCATCAAATGAGGCAGAAGACAAGGACTTGGATACTGATTTCGATTATTAAATTATTGCCTGTTAGGCAGAAGACTCTAGCCCATTTGGATCTTATAAATTTACAATCAACATGGACTAGTCAATTTTGTCATTTGAAACTTTACATTATATATAATATAATATATCGTTTTGGAGTTCAGGCCCTGAATTTTGAATCTTGATTGTTGTGTCTAAATCTAATGCACATTCACGATTTCACATTATGAAAAAAATCACAGACGGTCTTGCTTTGACAGACTAACTGGCCCACAAAGGGTGATGCTATGCAGTGTGCACATACCTCAACGGGATAGAAACCCTAGCGAGCAGCTTGAAATGCCACTGTCCCCGTCATTGAACCAAACGCTCGTTGGCAGATATCCTAATTTTTGTATTGGTACATGTCTGTTTTTTTCTAATTTTGTGTGCCTGGGGCAAAGTCACATGACCTAGACTCGACAATGACTTGGTAAACCCAAAGTGGAGACTCAGCAAAACTCCGCAATATCACAGCTTAATAAAAATACAGGGAACGTAAACTCAATCAAACTCAGCGAACTTATTGAACAAAAATGAATCTGACAGATTTTAATCAGGAGTATTGATTCAGCTAGCCAGCTCTGAGAGCAGAATTAATTCAGGATTGCTCACAGACTTATAAAGAGTCTTGATTAGTATATGACCAAGGAGTAATAACTACGACCTAAGGACCCTAGGTTCTACAGAGCGCCATTTCTTATACCCGAAACCCTGCGAGTCACGTTTACTGTTCCGTTTCCTGTGTCCTGTTTCTAGTGACATAACTCCCAATTTTTGGAGCAGACAGGCCTACTCAGGCTAACTCCGATTAAATTTTCAGTAGACAAAGATTGCTATACAATCTAAAAGACAATACCATGTGTTCACAGTACTATCCAACCGTGAAAGTGAATTCAAAAACTTACAAGGCCGGAATGACCTTTTTTGCTTTTCAGGCATGCAGATATAAATTAGAACATCAAATTATGTACAGCACAAAGGCAATCTATGTACCGATCAGCTAATAAGGAAAATTAATGCACTGAGAGAAGTGAAGAGCATGCTACAACTTGGGTGGGGATCAATGTGGATGCATCAACTCTTTATGTAAACATGCACAATCCAACCCAAACCCATGTCTGATATTCACCTTCGAGGTTGTGAACCTTGAGGATATATCCATAGGCCTCAACTTATGAGCTTCATAGCCTCAAAGGTGCATGCCAGACCCGGGTTTTGATGAGCCTGTGCTAATTTATACAAATTTGGAGCTAGTGAAGCTCCAGGATGAAGCATTACTCCATGCTTATTAGGCACCCATGCTTTCACTAACCACCCAAAACCACCTCTCGGCAACCAAAGGATCAAAGTCGCTCACAGAATAGTCGATAAATTAGAATTATTAAACATGAAATTAACTATTGAATGCAAGCACTACTTACTCGAAATTGTCTCGTCCGATGAATCAGAAACGCAATCCCTGTGGTCTCGACCACCACCCATCTTTGTAATTGGGTTTCTCTCCACCTAATGGACAACAAAGAATCAGAATTTTGATATAAAAGAGGACTAAACATACCAAGTAATCCTGCATGGAACAATCTGACCAAATTCTCAGCCAGGGCAGTAATCATTTTTCTGAAATTGCGCCTTATCCCAACAAATTCCTTCAGAGATTCAGCCCTCTATATTCAAAATTCTGAATTGGGTTCTTCCAAATTCACTACAGAATGCTTTAATTGACATAAAACTAGTACTCACCAGTGGAGAAATGGGCTAAAATTCAATGAAAATTATAACATACCTTATGAAAATATGAATCCAAATGTGTCACGCTAGTTGAAGAGAGTAAAGGTTGATACTTCAGTGAAAACCAGACAGTATAAATTCAGTGTTTATTCATGGAAGAGGCTGAGGAATCATAAAAGTTTGTCCTAAAATTTAAAGCTAAAACGGCACATATCTTAAAGATGTGTCCGGTTTTCCAAAAGGTCTAGGCGAGTTATTTGAGGAAAGGCTCTTTTTCACGGGATACTCTTAAAACGGCATGGACATAGAAACTTCACGCCTAAGTTAAGAAAAAACATAGAAGATGGAATTCATTGACGAAATCCATTGAAAATTGTTAATTAACGTAACTGATTGGGAGGTCTACAGCTACAGAGGCCAGATATATATTTTATTGGGATGAGGTCATCAACTCAATGTTTGACATTTGAGTTTGTTTTAAGAGGGTTGTTTGCACCAGTTAACTACAGTTTATTTAGTGGGGATTCTCATAGAGAGAGGTGTGTCTGATTTATTTTTTAAATAACATAATTATATGAAGAGGTGTCGTTTTATTCATTGTTATTTTTGTGATAATTGTATTTTTATTTATGTAAATTATAAATTTCATATATATATATAAAATGTGGCAGTTTTTAATTTGACGAAATTGATCTCTTTCCAATGTGTTATAAATTTGAAATGATAATAAGTATGTGCCAATTCTATATTAAATAGAAAAGAAATTATATATTTTTCTTATTCATTTAAATATTTTAATTATAAAAAAAAATGGTTAATATATTTAGGCAAGAATAATCTAAAGTGTTTTTAGTAGGGACGGTAATTAAGGAATAAGTAAATTGAAAATAATATTGCAGTTAATTAGTGGTTTGACTATACAAGATAATTCTATGAAAAAGAATTAGAGGTTGAGCCTCCTCCCATGATCAACACAATTACAAAGTTTTTCACATTACTGGAGGTGGATGCAAGAATTAAAAAGTTGAAAACAGAGAAGGCAAAGGACTTGGTTGAACTTCAAGCAGAATATTTAAAGTGGGGAATGAGCATTCTAGACCACACATCATGGAAATATTCAACGACGTCATTCGGCAAGGATTTCTAAGAGATTGAACAACTAGTCTAGCAATACCCTTTTTTAAAAGTCGATACATTAATAATCCTTCCAACTATAGAACCATCATGATCAATCCTTTGTTTGCAAATCTTTTCAGCGGCATGGTAGAAAAAAGAATCAATAATAGGGCAAAAAGTAAAAGAAAAGAGGGCAAAAGGGCAAGCGGGTTTTAGGCCAAAGCATTCTACAATGGATCATGGTATCACGCTCAGACACATTATTGAAAAGGTTTGGGGGGACAAAGTTGCTTTGTTGACTTCAAAAAGGCATTTGACATGGTCCCTAAAGACAAGTTGTGGCTTAGAATGGAAGAACTTGAAATTCCTTTGCAATATAGAATTGTTGTCCATAGGTTTTATGAAGAGGTGAAAGTCAAAATTAGAACTTCAACAGGCATTTCAGAAAGTTTTAGGAGTGACATCGGAGTCAAGCAAGGTTGTCCTTTATCCGCTACCCTTTTTGGTTTATATATTGACAAATTGGAAGAGTGGCTAAATTTGCAACGTGGGGATGGTGTTCAGTTGGGGGAGTTTGTGATAAAACTTATTTTATATGCTGATGATCTTGTATTGATTGCTAAATTGGCCCATGGATTTTAGATGCACCTATATGCCCTTAACATTTTTGTAAAGTAGTGGGGAGGAAAGTCAATACCAGTAAGACCAAAATAATGATTTTCTTTAATAAAAGGAAATAAAGCCAACATACGTTCTTCTTTGAAGGCAACATTCTTGAAATGAATACAAGTACCTCGGGATCGATTTCAACAAGAAGCTTAATCGGGAAGACTGCAGAAAGAAGATAATTTTATGAGGGTGGAAAGCATTATACGCACTTCAAAAGAGATGTAGAGAGACAGAGTTATGGGATTGGAAAATGAATAAAGTGTTTTTTGGACTCATAGTTTGTCCAGTGTTATTATATGGGTGTGAACTGTGGTCTAGCAGCATCCCTATTTCAAAATGGAAACAAATTGAGAAAATCCAAAAGCACTTGATCATGAGCAAGTTCAAAATAAAAATTTGGTTTCTTATGAGATAATGTTGAGTGAAATAGGAGCAGCTCCTATAGAAGCAATTGCTATGCTTCGTCTTATAAGGTATCTAAAAATAATTGAGCAACTGGGAGTAGGTAGATGGCCGAAATTTATCTTCAATGAAGGCATGAGTGAAAGAAAGAAATCATGGATGATACAAAACAACAAATGGATGCACAAATGAAATATTTATCTCAATGCATGTCCCACAAATAGCAAAGAGTTAAAGAATTTGTTATGGAGAAGTTTCGCAAGTGCATATGGGGAAAAGAGTTGGGTAGAAAGAAGAAGTACTATGTTCAGGAATTCAACCCCACTTGTGATCTCCAACAAAAAGAGTACATTGGAGCCAGCATTCCTTGGAGAGCAAAGATTTTGATTGTTCAATTAAGAACTAACTCACATCAACTTCAGTGTGAAACGGGACGGTGGAAGAGACCTAAAGAAGCTTGGGAAGAATAGGTGTGTACTTTTTGCACTTATGGGGCAGTGGAATCGAAAAAGCACTTCATTTTGGAATGTGATGCTTTTAGAGACATCAAAGACAATTATGGTAGTATGTTAGTCTCAATTCCTTGGCATTCTCTTTTCAGTGAGGGGATTGTTAGAAGGTTAGGTTAGCTCATCATCAATTTGAGTAAGAAAAGGATTGAATTGCAAAAAAACAAAAAAAATGGAGATTGATAGTCTCATAGACTATTTTTAATCTCGTGGAGGTTAAAATGCCAATCATTCTTTCATATATAAACAAGGTCGTATAGCTAGCGTTCCCTATGGATTAGTTTAATTATTGAAATAAATTTATCGAAATCATTGGAACTAGTCTTCTCATACAATTAGTTAACTAAATGAGCCAAATAACTAACTAATTAAACAGATACCGCAAAGTCTATGTAATTTGAGGTATTTTGTTATTTGTAATTTGCATTGTGGGATGGAAAATCCAATCATATTGAGCCCTTGCCTTTTGTGTTTATTTCAAAAAATATCACTAAATGTAAAGATTGTGAATCAATAGAGTTGTACCCAATTGTTTAATCTTGTGATCAAGAAGTTGATTTGTTTCTTAAAATTTGAACATATCACTTTTATAATTATTATGGCATATGAATTTTTATTAAATTCAAAATTAGCAAATGCTCCCTTGATAAAAGGGTTAGATTAATTGAGTGCCTAAATTAGCATTGCTTTGCACAGAGCATAGTCGGGATTTACTTCACCGGAGAAGTATTTCTATAAACAGAAATGTCGACATAACTTTACCGAAGAAGTATTTTTATAAATGAAAATGTCGGCATAACTTCACCAAAGAAGTATTTTTATAAACGGAAATATTGGCATAGCACCACCCTACTTCAATGGTGATTTATTTTCATAAGTAAGAATATCAACGTAGTACCAACAGAGTTGATTTATTTTCATAAATATAAATATAGACCGGTACCAATGTCCAAAATTGTCAAATAAAAATATTCTCAAATTTTAATATATTTTGATTTCATAAAAAAAATAATTATAATAATATTTTCTCTATCTCTTTAAAGATTTAAAACTATAATTTTATTTATTAAAATATTAATTTAAAAAAATAAAAAATTATTTACAAAATATTATTATTAAATCCAATCTTTAAATATGAAAAGAAATATGGTATAATAAATCAAGGATCATTGTCGGATAGTATAACTATAATGATAGTACCAGATAGTAGTAACTATAGTGATGTATTGGAAATACAACCATTCTTATATCATGTTATAATAATTATTGCCCATAAATAAATAATGACGAGCAATTTTAAAAAATATTTTTTATTTTTTTATTCAAAATTGAAACTTTTAAAAAGACGGCAAAAAAATCAATTTATTATTTATTGGAAAACTTGTCAATCGGACTCCCAAGAGTGACTTTCTTCCGAGCGAGCTTTGTTCTTACTATCTATCGATTATTATAATCATCACAACGAATAGGTTGTGACAACTTTGATGACTATATTTAATATCAGGTTTGGTTGTCCTTGCCACTATATTGTAGCATTCAATGAATATTCGTGATATATAAATATATTGTACTTAAAGATATTATAGCATAAGACAATCAATATTTATAAGTTTATTTAGCCATAAATACGTGTAGCAGCATATGCCCACTATTAGATTTAAACATGTACATTATCTCTACCATACCATACTACTATGTTATTTTTTCATTTTTCTAGTTATTCACAAAAGTTGGAGTGAATAGTATGATGCAGAGAGAGAAATTTCTTAGTACAAGGTTGTAATCATAACTTAATAAGACAATAGTCCAATTAACCAATCACAAATTTAAAAATGAATTTTATAATATATATATATAATATATATAATGTTAGGATATTCTGACACATAGGAAAATGTTATAAGTATAACTTGATCTAGTGTAGAGTTAGGTAAATGTGTGTTCTTACTATTACTTTTGTAACTTACAATCCGACAGTCACAATATTGTAGTGATCCGACGGTTCATTCTCTCCTCGGTATTACCGACACTTGATCCGTGGCTTAACACTCGATTGGTCCATGATCTCTATTTAAAGAGCATGGAGGGTTATTTGTAGTGTAACCGTTCATGAGAGAAGCTTATGTAAAATTTCATTCTTTTATTAATAAATTGCCTGAAGTGGTTGCATTGGCTCAGGCCGTTGACTGTTTCCCTCTTTGATGGTTTCAACCACATCAACGATATTGGTGTATAATTGATCTATGATCTATTTGTGAGCAGTGTTCTTTGGTGTTTTGTCTAAGGAACTTACCCTATAAATTCTTACATGGTATCAGAGCTAGTTGAGGGCCGTATCCGTTGGTGATCCAAATCTGAAGCCAGTAGAACTGCATCTGACTATCGTTTCCTAGATCTATTGTTTCTGACTGCTTTCAGGTCGAGAGGACTACTCTATTGTGTTAGAAGCATCTTTTCCAGTGAGGGACCCCCTTTCGTTTCACGTGAAAAGGTTTCTGATAGCCCTAGCTACGTCATTTTTAAAATCTGGAGGTATACAATGTTTATCTGCAGTTTCTAGTTTTTTTTCTCTCTATTTATTTCGGTTTATTTATCTCTTTTTTTTTATTACTGGATCTACACTTTTCATCCCCGCGACTTTGTGCAATCTAGGCATATCAGAAACAAAAATGAATTTATTTTCTCATGCGTATGCTCTTTTCGGCACGCCTTAGTGTGATCCCGGAAAATCCATAAACATCGAGGAAAATATTTAGTTTCTGGCTAAAACTAACTCCAAGCCATAAGGTTTGTTTTTTTTGGTATGTCCATGTTGGGTTTTGTGGTTTTTATTTTGCAGGCAAAAAAGAGCTTTCTCAAGTAAGCACGCACCTCAACGCTTCGGTGACTAAAAAAATAAAAAATAAACCCTCCCCTCCCCCTCCTCTTTTCCAAAAATTACTAACCTTTTAAACTAGCTCACTTGGTCCAAAGTTACTTTATGAGAATAGAGGTCTTGAGTTCAAGTCTTTCTCTTTGTTGAGCTAATTAGATTAAGTTTGGAAAGGGGGCGGTTTTTTTTTTAAATATAACATTATCATTCATTTCCTCACATTCCCGCAGTTCGTCGACATCTTCAACAACTTTTCTTCAAAAAAGCCATAACTTCTTCATCCGGAAGCCGTTTTCAGAGCCATTTTTTTTAATCAGCCTAATTTTTTGAGATCTTTCCATTGGAACACTTAGTTTCAACATCTATAGCTTCAGTTTCTGATAAAATGGAAAGTCCATGCTAAGTTATTCTTGACAACACCAACTACTTACAATAGTGGTCCTACATTGTGGATTTACTTAGAAGTAAAGGTCTTTACAGAATAGCCTCAGGCCAAGAAACCAAACTGAAAGATGAAGATAAGGCAGCCAAATGGGAAAATAGGCAAGATCAAGCACATGGGTTGATAGAGATGTCTATTTCTCCAAACCTTAGATTCCATATCACAGAACTTGATACTCTTAATGAAGCAATGAAATAGATCACTAAAGTTTTTGGAATTAAAAATGAACTTAGAGCCCATCAACTTGAAAATGAGCTGCTTACATTGGACCCCAATAATTTTTCTTCCATTGAAGATTTTCTGTCCAAGTTCAAAACCCTTAGACTTCTCTTGGAAGGTGTTAAGGTTAAGAAAGAAGATGGTAACCTTATCTATTCCGTTCTTACTAAGTTGTGACCAACCTACTCTATGTTTGTTTCCACCTTCCATTCTACAAGAGAATCCTTCATTTCTCAAGGACAATAATACAAGTCCCCTTCCTTTGATTCCTTTTGTGATTCTTTAATAAGAGAACAAGAAAAAATCTTACACCTTGGTCTTCTTAATCTTGGAAACTCTTCTAAGAAAGCCTTAGCCACCCAGCAGCAACCAAATTCAAAGAATCTTAAGAAGCTGTATCCTAAATATAATGGTCCTAAACCAAACAAGGGTCTTAAGCAATTTCAGCCTCAAAATGAAAAATCATTTCAACAAAATGATACGGCAAATAAAAACAAAGGGAAGAAGATTGATCGACATTGCCACTTTTGTAATCAAGATGGCCACTTAGAATCCAAATGCTTTAAGAAGATGGAAGCCTTGGAAGCAGCAAAGAATAAGCTATAACATCCATTTGGAGCACCAACTTCAACTTCATCTTAGGGAATAGCACTTTCTGCATGTGGTTGTCAAACATCTCAATCTGGATATGCACTAAATGTATATTCTTCTTCTAATTCTCATGAGTGGCTCATTGATTCTGGAGCTTCTTGTCACATGGCCAAAAACAAAGCCATGTTTTCTTCCTTAAATTATTGTAACACCACAAATATATATGTTGGTGATGATAGATCTCTTAGTGTTATAGGGACTAGAATTGTTCATATAGACAATGGTCAATTTAATGATGCATTATGTGTTCCAACCGTATCCTGCAACCTTCTATCTGTATATCAGATAGCTCATTTAGGTGAAGGTAAAATTGTTGAATTTTCACCTCACGATGTTGTAATTAAGGACCTAAGAGATCCTAGATAGATTTTAGCTACTGGCATTGTTGATGCTTCTACAAGGCTGTATAAGTTTAATAACTTTGGGTCATCAAATCTTCCCTCAGTATTTGTTGCTCATAATGATGAAGTGAGCAAACTTTGGCATGAGCGATTTGGTCACTTAAACTATCGCTCCCTTTAGAATCTATGTAAAGAAAATATGATGACAAGTCTTCTAATGGTATCTTGCAGAGATGGTTTTTATTCCGGATGTGTACTCGGAAAATATCATCGGGATAGTTTTGAAAAACATGTCTCTTGGCATGCCTCAGCCCCTTTACAGCTTGTGCATAGTGATTTATGTGGTCCACTTCTAGTTGTTTCATTCTCTGGCTACAAGTATTTCTTAACTTTCATTGATGGTTTCTACAGACGCACTTGGGTATACTTCTTAAAACTCAAGATTGAAGTATTTAACATGTTCTTGGCCTTTAAGGCCTTTGTTGAAAAACAATCTGGACATCAAATTCTTAAGCTAAGATCTGATAATGGCGGAGAATATGTTAAAAATGACTTCATCAACTTTTGCAATGAGAATGGAATTCAAATGCAACATATTGTTCCATATACTCCACAACAAAATGGTGTAGCTGAAATGAAGAATCGCACCTTAAAGGAAATGGCTAATTGTATGCTTCAATCTAAAGGACTTAGTCTTAATTATTCGGCAGAAGCAATTAACTGTGAAAATTACATAATAAATCGCACTCCTACTAAAGTTTTAAAAAATATCGCTCCTAAAGAAGCATGGAGCTCAATTAAACCAGATGTGAGTCACTTTCGTGTTTTTGGAAGTGAAACATGGGCCCATATTCTAGATGAGAAACATAAAGCTTTAGAACCTAAGAGTGAAGAATGTGTTTTTTTTTTATATTTTGAAGATGTCAAAGGATATAGACTTATTCCACTTAAGTCGAAAAATGTTATCATTAGAAGAGATGTAAAGTTTGCTGAAAATATATCGGCCTACGAGCCTATTTCGGTGGATGTGCCATTTCTCTCTATCTCTTCTACTTTTGAAAATATTTCTTCTTCAAATAATGAAAGTGAGGATGACAATCCCTCCCCCACCTTCTCAGGATCCTCCTTCAGCTCCTCAACTTCCAAAATGGGTCTGTGCTACTCAGGATGCAGCAGGTGATATTTCCGGTGATCCTACAGATCAGCAACGTACACATTCTCAGTTCGATAGAGTCTCTTCTTTACTGGCTAAAGCTTCAGCGAATTATGATCCTGACACCTTTGCAGAAGCTTCAGGCCATCGAGATTGGGACGCAGCTATGAATGAAGAATATTGTTCATTATTGGCAAATGATACATGGGATCTTGTTCCTCTACCAATGGGATGAAAACTTGTTAGATGCAAATGGGTTTACAGAACAAAGTATGGACCAGATGGGAAAGTTGATAAACATAAAGCTCATCTTGTTGCTAAGGGTTTTTCACAAGTTGAAGGTATTGACTATACTGAAACCTTCTCCCTTGTTGCCAAAATGAACTCTATCCGCCTTGTTCTTTCCCTTGCTGCCTCTTTCAAATGGGAAGTCCATTAGATGGATGTTAAATCTGTCTTCTTGCATGGGGACTTGCATGAAGAAATCTATATTCTATATGGAACAACCTATTAGGTTTATACAAACAGACTCCAGTCTTGTATGTCGGCTTAAGAAATCCCTTTATGGTCCCAAGCAAGCTCCTCGGGCTTGGTATGCCAAAATGGATAGCTTTCTTTTAGAATCTGGCTTTTCTAGGTGTCATTCTGACAATACTATCTACACCAAGAAAGTGGGCAAGTCTCTTATCATTCGTGTTCTTTATGTTGATGATCTTATCCTCATTGGTAGTGATCCCAACCTTATCAACCATGTGAAGTCCAACCTTAAAAAGAAGTTTGAAATGACAGACTTAGGACACTTGCATTATTTTCTTGGTCTTCAAGTCTTGCAATCCAAGGAAGGTATTTCCCTTTCCCAACCCAAGTATGCCTGTGATCTTCTACACCATTTTCACATGGAAGACTGTAAGCCAGCCCCTTCTCCCTTTTAGTCTAGAGCCAAACTTTCAATCACTTGTACTTCACCTGAAGTTGATGCTACCTTATACCATCAACTTGTGGGAAAACTTTTGTATCTGACCCATACTCCTCCTGAACTTTCCTTTGTTGTTGGCCTTATTGCTCGGTTTATGCAAAACCCACATGAAATTCATTGGAAAGCAGTTAAAAGAATACTTCATTATGTTTGAGGTACAGTTTAGTTTGGGATTCATTACAGTGTTAAAGCATCTCCTCTATTGGTTGGTTTCACTGATTCCGATTGGGCTGGTGACCCTGATGATCGGAAGTCTACTGAGGGTTATGTGTTCACTCTTGGTTCAGGGCCTATTACATGGGCATGCAAGAAACAAAGTGTCATTTCTCTTTCTTCAGCAGAAGCAGAGTATCGTGGTGTCATAGAAGCTAGTAAGGAAGCCCTTTGGCTTTGTTAGATCATATTAGAGTTTGGCTTTCAGCAGGAGCATCCGACTACACTTTGGTGTGATAATCAAAGTGCCATTCAACTATGCAAAGATCCAGTCCAACATCAGTGCAGCAAACACATTGAACTGCACATGCAATTCATCAGAAAGCTCATTCATGACCATGTTCTTGAAGTGCAATATTGTTCAACAGATAATCAAGTTGCAGACATCTTTACAAAGGCTCTCACAGAGGCAAAGTTTACTAAACTTCGATTTATGGTTGGAGTTCAAGAAGTTGTCACTAAGGGGGGATAGGCTCTAGTGCCTCCTTTCTTCTCCTATTGTGTCATATTTGTACATCCTTCATCCTATCCCAAGTTGTTCTTAAGGGGGGATGTTAGGATATTCTGACACATAGGAAATAGTTAAGTATAACTTGGTCTAGTGTAGAGTTAAGTAAAGTGGGTTTCTTTACTATGTACTTTTGTAACTTACAATTCGATGGTCACAATATGTAGCAATCCAACGGTTCATTCTCTCCTCGGTATTACCGACACTTGATCTGTGGCTTAACACCTGATTGGTCCATGATCTCTATTTAAAGAGCATGGAGGGTCATTTGTAGTGTAACCATTCATGAGAGAAGTTTATGTAAATTTTCATTCTTTTATTAATAAATTGCCTAAAGTGGCCGCGTTGGCTCAGGCTATGGACTGTTTACCTATTTGAGGGTTTTAACCACGTCAACAATATTGGTGTATTGCTCTGTGATCTGTTTGTAAGCGGTGTCCTTTGGTGTTCTATCTGAGGAACTTACCTTGTAAATTCCTACATATAACATTACAATTAGAGAGTTTAATTTTTTTGGTCAAATAAAAAAAAAAGTCAATGACTTATACCCTATAGCATAATAAAACATAAGAAAAAGAAAGTTTATACTAAACTATTTAAGTAAACTTAATATTAATATTATATTATATGTTGGAAGTACTTATCAATGAAATCAGAACTTCTTTAATTACAATTATTTGTTTATTTATTTAGTTGTTTAGTTGTTTTTATATTTTATAAGAGGAATATCACATCAAAGTTTAACATGTCATTTAGGACAATTGAATGTGGGTGAGGACATGCCAATCATTTTCTCCCAACCACCTAAATTAAATTCGTATCATATTAATTTATTTATATATATAAATATAAGTTATTTTATCTAAAATAAATATGAATATTTTATTTATAGTTAATATTAAAATAGTTTTATTTTTAAGCTTTTAAAAATGACACGATTTCCACATTAAATAATAAATAACATATTTCAACATAATTATTATAATAAGAATTTCATACAATTATTTCCATGATATGCTAAGACAAATTAAGATTAGAAATATGAGAAATGCTTAATATTATGATTAAATGAGACTTTTTTTTTTGTAAATAGAAGGCAATATATTTCATTAACAAAAACAAGATTTACATTAGGAGTGCAAGCCCAAGCATGGCCATAATCAGTGTGCGGAAAAAATCAACCATCATCACTTCCCATACTCGTATACATATCCAAAGAAAAACAGAAAACATCAACCATCATCACTTCCCATACTCGCATACATATCCAGAGAAAAACCAATAGGAAGTACTTTCAGTTAAAACATTAATCAACTGCATAGCCTAAGCCCATCCACCATTTCAGACAAAGAGATACATATCAGGAAAGACAAACATTTCCTCCCAAAAAACAAAAGGAAAACAACCTATATAGCTACAAAAACCCAGCTGCAGGCATAAAATTTCTTGCAAACCCACCAAAGGTTGGCATAGAAACCGCAGGTGCGTCACTATGCCCAATTTATTGTACCAAAGCTTTGAAAAATATCCTGTAGAATTTTCCTGTAGATTCACAAGCTCATGTAATTTACTAAAACAAGCGACAAAAATCTACTTCTACTCTTTATAGCGGAAGCACATAAAGATCGAGCAAACAATAATTGACAAGAGGAAGAACATCAAGGGCACATAACACAATAAATATCCGGGGAAAGCCACAGCTCAAAACTCCACTACTATATTGTATTAATCTGGAATATCAAGATGAAATTACAATGCTTGTTCTCTCAAGAACAATCCCAACACTCAGTAAAATCAATCTCCAACTCATAAGAAAGCACGAGGCCAACACTTAGCCAATTCACAAGCTCTCCAAGTCCCTATTTCCTTGTGACCTTGGTCAAAGAATTTGGATGAATACAATATGATTTGTAGAAATTTTGAATAATTTAACACATATTCAATGGAGATTATCCTGATCATGTACTATTGCGGAAAACATACACAATACATAAGCTCCTCTACGTTGATCATCAATATAGCAGCATCAATAACAATAAAACATCAAGAGCATTCACACATTACACAGTATGTATCCCGGGGAAAGCATCTCGCTAAAAAAACCCCAACTATCTGTATATTAATGATTGAGTCATGTAACATTACAAAGTACAATGCTTATCACAAGAAATCCAGTACCAGCTCCACCTGTTACACACAATACAGCTCAGGTCTGAATCAATCACTGGCTCAAATCTCTTCCTCTGCTTGCCTGCCTCCGCTGCTCAATACCTGCACAAGAACCGATGATAATTCCAAGGCAGCCACGTCTTTCCTTGGCTAAATCACGTGAGAACAAGCTACAATGTGGGCAAACTCATTGGCATACTCAATCCCCTGATTTGTGCAAGATCTGGTGCACAACTATAGTCACAACTGATAGCAATCTGATTCTCTAACACCTGTCCCTGCTGAACTGAACATGCTCTGACATGCAACTGAGTTAACTGATGTATTCATTAGTTGTATTATGAGTTAATAACTTGTGAATTAATTAATAACTAATTCACCCAACTCATCTCTAGTCTATTCGCCAGTTAGACTAAATACAACCAGTTTAACAAAGCTAAACTGAACACAACTCCATCAACTGTACCTCCAGTCCACTAAACTCAACTCACTTGAGTTCTAACTGAAGTCATGCATGCAAATATTCAACTAACCCATAAGAACCACGTATTTCTTTCATGCAATTGCATGTGCCACATCCGTAGCTCGAACTGAAGTGCTCCAAGAGAATTAGATTAAGTTTATAGTCCAAATATTATTGTGAGATAATAATATTTGACTTTTCTATTTTTGACAGTCAGTCTAAAAATAGACTTGATCACTCACACTGTGATCACTCACACTTTCATCAAAAATAGAAGTCCATCTATTTTCTCAACTTGATCAATCATCCATAAACAGCAACCTGCAATCCATAGACATGATCCATATGTCTAAAAATAGACATAGTCTAAAAATAGACTTGCGCCAAAAATAGCCTGCGGGCCCACTTAGTGAAGGCGACTCTTTTCACTAAGCTCCATCATCTTGTTGCAATCTCAACACCTGGTACTCTGCAAAATAATCACCCATATGCCCGGGCTCTACCTCCTGCTGGGTTGCAGCCCCCGTGTCTGCTCCTAAGAAGGTGGGCATGGTAGAGAGTGTAGGGGCATGTGAGGCCCCTTGCTGCGTAGTATCAAACTACTTTGGCAAGTGATGGGATGCACCTGATCCCTCACCGATTTGAAAAACTCGTGGGCTCTCCTCCTGTCTGGCCTCCAATGCCATGAATCTCTGCCCCAACACCTCAATCTGCCTCAACAGATCCTGCACTAATTTGAGGAGCATCTCTGCAAATCTCTTCCCATCCTTGTCTATCATCTGCTCAGCGTCCACTTCTGGCTCTCTATGTTCTGCATCTACTATAGGTTCCTCTTGTTCTGCGTCTGCCACAAGAACACAATCTCCCTCTCCATAGGTATTCTCCAACCTACGTCAAGTGTCTCTGTATCTCTGACCTCTGTAACAGATATAGGGTTTTCCCCTGGTGTCATAGATTGCTAGCTCCACAGGTTGAGCCAGATCTATGCTCTGATACCATTGTAATATCCCTAACCTAGAATATTCCTCAAACCCCAACAAAAACTCCAACCAAATATGTGCAAATGATATAATAACCCAGAAGTGATAAAATAACAGTGGAACAACATATAATAATGTAAACCGAGAATATAAGAAGATACAAAAGAAATGCAGCAAGAAATGCTAAGCCATTTTACTATACTAAGCAATAAATGAGTACAAGAGGTGATTAGACAGATGGCACCTCGACTTGCACAAGACTAGTGAAAAAATACTCTCAGAATGACAAGAATGGCTTCTGTGTGTGGCTGTTGCTGATGTGCTGCTACTGCTGCTACTAGAAAACAAACGATGATTTTGGGTTGCTCCCCTCCTTGGAAAAAGCTGAATCTCTAGATTTGCGCTCTACTCAAGAAACTCAGAAAAAACCCAGAAAGCTTTCTTGGAATGGCCTCACACTAATCTACGTCCCCGCTGCTGGAAAACTGTCGTGCCGCTGATGTTGCTAGAAATCGAATGAGGATTTGAGGCTACTCCTCTCCTTAGAAAATGCTGAAACTCTGGAATCAGACTCTACTCAAGAAACCCAGAAAAAACCCAGAAAGCTTTTCTGAAATGGCCGAACCCGAAAATCATCCCCTTGGGGTTCTGCGCAGTTCCTTAAAGACGCTGATGAAATTGCTGCTAAAATGCTGATGAAACTACTGTTGAAATGCTGATGAAACTACTACTGGAATGACAATGGAAATACCTTGCCCAAGCAGGCACTCGAAGTCCCCCGGGGCTAAGGGTGAGATCTCCGAACGGAGACACTCAATGCACTAAACAATGCTGCAGACTAGCTAAATAGCGATCATGCTCTAAGTCGAAATGACTATCACAAATTCTCATAACCCGAATGATCCCAAATGAGAGGGTTCCTTTCTATTTTATAGCCTCTTCCTCTAACAATCCCTAGGCTCACTTTCTCCCGCGTGATCCCCTTCTTGCCATTTGTTCCTTCCCTCCTGTGCAGTCCCTCCATGTGTCTGCGTGGGCCCCATTTTTGCATCCCCCTTTGGCCCCCTTGGTTCCCCCTTAAGTCACAACGTTGTGCTACCTAGAAAGTGACTTTTTATTCTAAAGTGAGTTATGTTCCCCCTTCCTCACTTTTTATTTACAAATAACTATAGAAGGAAAAAATCGAACAAAATCGAATATTCCAATTAACCATAGCTAATTAGGAATATTACACGTTGTGTATGTTTGGTGGCCATGTTCAGTATCTCTTTATGGTCCAGCATTGGTATTCCCACCTCGGGGATGTTATTAGTAGAGTTAATACTTCAACACTTGAT
This sequence comes from Pinus taeda, assembly GCA_000404065.3. Taxonomy (NCBI): domain Eukaryota; kingdom Viridiplantae; phylum Streptophyta; class Pinopsida; order Pinales; family Pinaceae; genus Pinus; species Pinus taeda. The sequence continues at coordinate 169,415 of APFE030824068.1, read as the reverse complement.
TTCATTTTATTTAGATTCACAATCGTTGCTCCTTCCTCCCATTTTGAGCTTTAGTTTTGTTGCAATGCATTTCAGCCATCAGTTTCTCTTCTGACCTCATGCATTAGGGTTCATTTTTTATAACCCTATTTGCCACTCCATTATAGTGAGAACCCAAGATCAACTTACCTCGATTGCTATCTAGAATGCATCCCCTTTTCACCTTTTCTTTTAATTATGTGAAATTTATACCATGTTAAAAGGGTGAAATTACATGATTGAGTTATTTCTCACAATTATTTTGTCAAAATTTTATAATTATGAGATAATAATTATTTCACAATTGAGATAATTAAGAAAACTCTCCTAATTGTTAAAAAGGGTTCTAGAATTTGTCATTCCCAAGGAGATCAACTTGAACCACTTATGTATGATTTGGATAGGGGTATATTATTGTAGAATTTTCCAAACTTCTCAAGCCCCTAGGTGTCTAGATACATTATCCGAGAGGATAGAATGAACCTATATAATCTCACCAAGAGGAAATGGAGTTATATCTAGCATGCACACTATAGCGCGAGAGCTCTACTATATTGGGAGGAGGTGACCATGCTACAAGCTTGAGGAGAGGATCTCCTTTTCTGGAAGGTATACATTTGTTGTGCATTCATTTTAGATTAATAAATACATTTTCCTTTTCTATATCCATGTTTTGAATATGTTTTATGGTTGCATATGTTGGTTTTAAGCTAATAGGCCCTCTATGGAAAGGCCATTGTTTGCTTGTTTGGTGGTGTTGTGTGTAGGGTCTTGTTTTATTGTAAGTGGAATGATATATTCAAGTGTAAGGATGCTTCCTTTGCATCAAACCCAAGAGACTCCACTAATATGTGAGGATACCAGGTTTCAACTTCCAATCTTCATCTTATCATGTGCAAGTGTTAAATGTATTCTCTTGGATAGTAAAGGGTTGGGGCTTTACTCTTTGATCTTATTCACAATCACAAGCAAATTTGGGTAGATCATTCTCTGCTCTAATGGGTTAACGGTAGCCTACTTTCTCAAGTCAAATTTTCTTGTAAAATTGATGAATTGTTCTTTTATCATACAACTAGTCAAGAGTGGGAAGCACTACATTTTATACATTGCAAAGAATCTTGACAGTATGAAGATATGGATAGAATAATGTATAAAATTGTATGTCATGCTATGATGGAAAGGGGTGGTGACATTGGTTAAATAGGGTCATCCTAATCAATATACGAATCTTACACAAAGGGAAATTGGTTTAACATATGGTTTAAATAATCAACAAGCAAGCATATTCACCCAAATATTTTAGTTATTTTCCACTATATTAATGTAAGTGGTCTATTTTCTCTTAAAATATTTATAAGCTCTAAACATGTTTATTAATTGACAATTCATTTTATGTGTTGGTCATACTACAGTGGAAACACCACAAAGCTATGTGGTACAATGACCTTAAATTTTACATCACAAAGTAGGATAACAAGAAGAAAACACTACTAAATATTGAGCCAATCATCGACGACTCTTTGTCTTTCTAGCCATGACCATGCATAGCTATAATGAAAAAAAGACATTTTCACGAAACATATTTTATTTTCTAGTCGTATTTTTTACGTCTCCTTGATCGTCGGAATTTCGACGGAAATCATTGACGCAATTCATGGGGTTGTCATTTCAACAGAATCATTGTCGCATCAAATTTGAAGACAAAATTTTTTGTGTTGTGGAAATAAGCATTGAAATACCGATACAAGATTAAAAACGTTGTAACATTTAAGAATGAGAATCACAACATTTTTAGTCAAGGAATTTTCATGTTTAGGCATGGTAAAGGCCATCAGAAGTCGCATCTCAATTCCGAAGGGTAGTCACGTAACAATTTTGAATGCAAATTGTGGCATTTTAGATGAGGGAAGTGTGACGTTTAAGCGTGGGAAAGGTCGTCGCAAGTCATGTGTTAATTGTGGCAGCTAGTCGTGCAATTGTTAGGCATGGAAAGTGTGATGTTTTGGTGTGGGAATTGTGACGTTCTAGGCGAGGGCATTGCGACTTTGGGGCGAGGGAAATGGGACATTTAGGTGTAGGTATATTGATTGCCCTAGGTAGTGTGAAGGTTATATGGGTGTTCCAATATCGACGAAGTTGGGAATTTAAAAAAAATCACCTCCCAAACATGTTACCTCCCAAATATGAAAAATGCAAGCTTCCTATTATGATGGAACCCATGATTTGTAAGTACATGAAAGTTGGATGATTGACATGGACCTTGATTTTATTATATTATCATCCTGGAAGATAAGAATGTTTCCTCAAGGAATTAATTGCTTTAAAATAAGAATATTATTTCCTTTACTTGTTCTTTTCTGGATTATAACTTATAAGCCTTTTTCCATTTTATGATGTCTCTACTTTTTTGGAGCCATGAGAGCTTTTATGCAATTTCCTCCATTATTATGGCGTGGAATGTTCAGTATGGATATCCTTGGAATCCAAATCATATTTGGAATTTATTTCACCATCAATCCATTCTTTAAGATTTTATGATGTCTCTTACCTAATCATTCCTTGGGTTTCCTCCTTTTCTCCTTGCTTTTCCAACACAATAGTGCCCTATCAAAAATTGTGTTAAATTCATTTGTGGCTAGGTGATAATATGTGTCAATGTTAATAATTACAATACTATCACAATATATGGTTGAGATGCTCATTGTTGATTTTTGTAGCAACATTCTTATTGGCCAGGGTCAAAACCCTCAAACTGAGGAAATTGATCACAATAAAACGATCTCTTGATACAAGTTGTAGTATGATTCCTATTAATCTATTGGAGTGTCTCCTTATAGGTAATGAATATGTCATGTAGTTCAACAACATGTTTGTCTTGATGATGAAATAATTAGTGGAAATATGATTAACTTAGTTGAATCTTGTTAATCATTTTTTCTCTCAATAATTATGCCTTATGAAGGAAAATAATTCCTAAGAAAGACAACCACTCATTGTTACCTTGAGGAAGACTTTTTGTAAAATATTCAATTTCGACCTTTTTAGTATTGATATCTTCTATACTCTAAGAAACATGAGTTGGAAATCCTCGGTATGATCTTGTTAATTTATTGACACCTTGCAAAATTTGTGTGTTGCAAACAAATTATTTAATGGTAAATTGCATTACCATTAATGAGAATTGGCAATTATTAAAAGACATGAAGTCCATTCAAGAAAAACTATGAATGCATGAGAAATAAATTGATTATTTCCCATGTTTTAATATCATAGTTATAAGGAATGAAGTTGGATAACTAAAAATGATTGGAAAAATGGAAACCATAGAAATGGCTATGGATCAATAATACCAGTTGTGATGCAAAACTAGTTCTTGAGAATGGAACTATTCCAGTAACTTTGAACTCACTTACGATCTAGAAGATAGTTGTTGATGGGTTTGCAACCTCCTTCTGGGCAGAGGTACCTAAATATAGTTCACAAGAAAGGTTAGTAATACTTATTTACAGAAGTACTACATTAATCTTTCATGTGATATGATTCTCATATGTTCACATGAAATCATTGATGGAATTTGTTGACCATGATTGATTATTCAGGCCTTATAGAAAATACAATAGGGAAATATCATCTTTCAAGAAAGAAACATCTCCAATTCCTTCTACGAGACAATGAAAATATCCTAAATACCCAGAGTATGTATTTTCTAGAAGGCATGAGTTGTTATTACCACAAGCATTGTGCATCCCACTTTCTTCTACTTCGATGGTGCACAAGATGTAGAGAAAAAAATCTATATGATAGCTTCATCATTTCTTAGAGAAAGACTCTTTTCGGTTGTTTCCATAAAACATAACTTACAAGGTAGTGTATTGCATAGTTCCATCCAACTATTTTCATATAGCATGCATGGTAAGAATTCCCCATAAATTGTTCAAGCTCAAGTCACTTTTCTCGTTACACATTCTCTTAAATTGTTCAAGCTCAATTCACTTTTCTTGTTATACATTCTCTTGTTCATGACAATGACAACGTCGTATAAATCAACATTGTTACAGTACTCTTCAGCGATTATAGCCTTCATGGAATAGTTCCTAAAAGAAATGGATATTATGCATAAATCAAGGGAGATAAGGTCTTCTTCCTTATATTTTATTACTTCCGTAAAGTCAAAAGTTGTCTTCCTCTTTACACTGCAATGTAGAAAGGTTATTTAAGTCATATTCATTTAGTACAAAACAAAGTTGCTTGTTTAGTGAAATGAGCATCTTCAGTCAAACTAGAAACAATTTAGATAAATGTAATACCACTTCCGATTGTAATCGTCCACTAGACTTAAAAGACATAAAGTATTTCAATTTCACACACTCATCATGTACTGCATACCATTTAACATCCTTAGAGCCAGTTTTTTCAGGTAGATCTGTACTTGGATCCGTTTCTTCAAGTAGCTTTGTAGTTGGATCAGTGTCTTCAACTATTGGTTCAGTTTTTTGAGGATTTATCTCTTATAGGTGAATGGATTGCAATAGGTGATGGGGAAGGAGCAAGTGCATATCCTAAGGTATCTCTCAAATCAAGTGTGCATGCCTTTCAATCAATATTTCTTAGCATGAAACCACATATCCAAAGAAACTACATGCTTACTTCATATTCAAAACAACAACAATTCATCAATTGCAAAGATTAACATGTCCAAATGAAAATATAGTATACCTTTTATTGACCTAACAATGTTATAGGGCATACCATAAGGTTCCCACCTCCTTTTTATAACATGTTACTTGATTCCTTTAGAATACAAGTTCTTTGAGTTTTGTTGGTGTATTGGCATGATCCCAACTCTACTCCTATTTAGAAGGAAGATTTTTTTTTTCACTGCAACTGTTCTCACTAAAGGGCTCCACAATATCCATACTACTAAATCCACTTTTTCTAGAATTTTCAAGAAATAGTTATATTTTCATGGCAGTCTTACAAAGACCCATGGAATCTACCAAAATCCTAAAAGAAAAGAAAAGTCACATTGTGAGGTGAAAAAATCCAGATCAAATAAACAAAAAAGGGTACAACATCTTCAACAAAGCAAAAGATTAAGACTAGAAATCTAAAATACCTCTCCTCTGCCCAGTTGTAATGCGCTAGGAAAGTCAATTTTTGTATTTTTATTTGCAGCCTCCCCTACATCCAATATGACAACTATGCATGCCATGGTAACAATGATGCTTGTTGAAAGGGTTGTGGAAATTTCCAACGTAAACACGATTGGGTCACAGAAAAGGTATGTCTTTACCCTTACATTACTTGATAAATAGCTTAATTTTATGTATTTGTCTTCATTCTTGGAAAGGATTTGGAAGAAAATATTGTGAAAGTTAGGTAAAATCAATCATTAATAGATTGCATGTTTTTAACACAAAAAGACTAACTTTTGCTTCCTTTTTTATGCACAAGAAATCAGAATTGGACAATTGTTGTTTAGATGATAGAACGACAGCGCCAAACCAAGAGAAAATCATTCTTTGGTTGTGCGGGCTAGAAAAATATAGGAAAGAAAGTGCTAATTCGGCAAAGAGAAATTTGATTGTTTAGCCACGAAATCCTGAGGATCTCTTGATCCTCAACATTCACTTTCATCCATTAGTTTTCCATTAGACTATATGATGCTGATGGGTGAAAAGGATTATGACTCTTACCCGTTATTCTATCTTTGCATTAAACAGAGCATACTTTCACATTACAGTAACTTTATACTTTTATTATTTCAATTAATGGAAAATACAAAGATTCTCTCTTAATTGCATTCTAAGCTTCATCATCAGTAACTTCTAGAGGCTTTGGGCCCGGTAGCTAGAAGATTTGCTACTCTTTTGTGTCATAACTATTCCTTATTTTCTGCAAATCTTTATTGTTGTTCTTTTACAGAATCAAGTTAATTTTTTTTTTATTTATGCTAAGGATTGAAGTAGTTACTTGTTGTTCTATTGTTGTAGTATTTATTTCCATCTACTAGATCAGAGAGTAGCCCATTAGATATGGTTTCTTTTAGTGCACATGGTTGAAATTCATTTCTTTTTCAAATCAGTTATGATTGGATCTAGATTTATGGTTTAAGTATGTTTTGAGATTTATTATTTAAGTTGTCTTTGATTTAACTTCAAGAATTAAGGATTTGTTAATACATTCTTGCAACAATTTGATGAACTGTTAGACTCATTTAGTTACATAACAACCTCTGATCTCTATTGCCCAAATAGTGATGACATCCTTGAAATAAACAAATGAATCCTAGGTTGATAATGTAATGTAGGAATTAAGATCGATTTAAATAGTCATCTTAGCGCACCAATATTTTTCCATCGTTGCTAGGGAGGTTGCCAAAGATAATAGTTAATTTGTATCTCTGAAGAGAATTGGGTATTGAAAACGAGAGGTAAGAACCTGCATACCCAGCAAGTAAAAATATTGCTCCTAGTGTCAGCTCTTAGAAGATACACAGAGGTTGTATAGGAATGAATGACTAGGGGAAAAATATACCAACAAATATTAAAAAACTACCAAAAACCACCAAAGCCTACGGATCGACGACTTTTGGGAGACCAACTTTCAAAGATGAAATCATTCAGAAATCTAAATCTCAGGCATCAGTAGGATCCTAGACAATATCTAGAAAGGGCTCTACTTCAATCCATCAAGCAATAGAATCACTAACAGAAACTTATGTCAAGATCCATAGCAAGACTAAAGGGTTTGAGCAAAGTTTTCAAAGTTCAAATAACCAATACGTTGGTCCTTCACAAGAGGAAAAATCATGTAATTTGAGAGGAGAGGGAGAAACAAGTGGAGCTACTAAGGTAGAGCCACAATTGTTTAAATTAGGATCTCCTGTGGTCCTAGATCTGAGCAGTGCAGCAAAGCCCCTTCGGATTGTGAGTGCTCCACCCACTCAGATAACACTCCCTTAACTAGGAAATCATTGAAGAATATTGGCACATCTTTGACCAAATGGTGACTCAACCTCCTCAAGGTCAAATGTTGACGTTGGAATATCCCATCATTTACCCAGTATCCAACGCCCTGATGAAAATTATTCCTTTGCAAAATACCCCAATCTTTCATGGGATGGCCTTGTAGGATCCAGATGCTTTCTTATTTGAGTTTGACGTCCTCTGTAGAGGTTATGATTACACCACAAATCCTCAAAATTTGAAGTTTTTCCCCTCCACCTAAAAAGGAGTAGCTCTACGATGGTTTATGGGTTTAGGTGACAACACCATTAACTCCTAGGGTGACATGAAAACTTATTTTCTCACAAAATATCAAGACTACTATAGGACTAGGGAATTAAAATATGAAATATTTAAAATGTCTACAGAGGATAATGGAACTCTACAAGAATATGTCGAATGGTTTCAGTACAATTTGTAGAGATCCCCTCACTCCACATTACCAAAAACAGTCCTCAAAGCCATTTTAATAAAAGGGATGAAAGAAGAATGGGTAGAAACTTTAAATCTGATGGTGAAAGGTGAAATTTGTGGAATTTCTCAAGAAGACTATGAAGAAATTGTCTGATTGTGTTTCAGGTGTTTGTGAGGTAGCACATGGATGAGGCTACAAAGCCAAGACTCCATGACTAGAGGAGGAAAACCTCCTAGCGGAGGCGTGACAAGAACGGAGATTGGAAACCTCCTGTAGAATTTCAAGACAGATATCTTAGGCACGTTGACTACACAGTTAGACATCTTACATGTCAGAAGAAGACAAGCTAAGTCAGAACAAACACTAGCCATATTCTACCCACGATGATGAAAGAAGCACATCCGAGGAGAATTTCCTTTGGACATGATCCAGACGTGCTCTATATGCACCAAGGACCATGTCATGAATCAGTGTCCATCACTTCCTGGGTTAAAATCAATATTCAAAGAAGTTGAAGAAGGAATAGAGCAACAAACTTAATGACATAATGTAGACAATGGCAAGCACGACCCTCAAGTATGCCCCAAGACCCATCTTTGTTCTTTCCTACGCAATATCATCAAAAAAAAAATCCTGAAACAACATCGCTAGGTCAACCACCTTTCTCTGCCTAGAAATCCCAATAGTATTCCATGTCACCATGGCCAAACCGACTCTTCCCAGGAGCTGGCTAGCCAAATCCACAATGATCTACCCCCTTCAGGAAAAATTTAGCTAGTAATCCTTACCCATCATAATGGGCTGCTTCCACTTCACAGAACCCAAATTGGCCTCAAAACTGGAAGCATCCTATGGGGATGAACAATTTACCCATGGGAGTGGGTTCTCAACCTCAACCCACATTACCTAATCCATTTCAAATCCCTCAGCCTTCACTATGCCCCCAACTTCCAACTCAACCAAATTCGAATCCTAATAACAATAGACCAGTCCAATATGTACAAATTTTTGAGAGTTCAGATAATGATACAGGACCAGTAGAATGTAACGAGATTCCGCAAAGGTTAGGGCACATTATTTCCACAAAATAAAATAAAGAAACTGAAAGCGAAAAACAACCTGAAATAAATCCTTCGACTTTGATTTCTACGGAAATAAAATAGGGAGAAGACACAGTCGAGAAGTATAATTTAGATAAAATTATATTTTCTTCTCCCCCAAGATATTAGTAATACCTAAACCCACTATCTATCCTGGGTTTGAAATATTAGGGGAATTAATAAAATTGTGTATAAATATTCTACTCCTCCAGGCCATACAAGACATCCTAATATATGCAAAAACAATTAATGAGTTATGTGGGAAGAAGCTTGGGAGGAAATTGAAAAATCCACCAACAGTCAACGTGGTAGGAACTTTATCTGACCTTATTCAAGGTAAAGAAGAACTGATTAAATATGAAGACCTAAGGAATCCTATAGTAACCATTCAAATACAATGCTACACCTTTCAAAACACATTAGTAGATCTTGGAGTAGCCGGTGGGCTCTAGTATTGCAGCAATCATGCTGCAACTCCTGGGGCTTCCTTCTCTACTTTTATCAACCCGGTAGTTCGTAACAAACTTGGAAGCGACTGTGTTATATGCACAAGTACTAGCTCTTACTATAGGCTGTCACTTGATTAGATGGCGCAAGTTCGCTAGGAGCTTAAGCCAGCTTCTACGAGTTCTCAAAAGAAACTTTTACTGGGATGGAAGAAAGCTAACTCTATAGGGGCTATTCTATTTGCAGAAAGAGAAGGAAAACTAAAATGAAATGCAAACTCTAACAAACCCTAGTTTACCCACTAACCTTATTTTTACAAGAAAAGAGATGGAAGCTAATGAAGTGAGTGTCATTGACTACTGAAAAGGTAAATTGCATTTATTCAAGCTACTTCTGAAGAAAAATGAGAAGAAAACATCTTTTTGTACCTTTGAGTATTTTTATGTGGGATTATTATGCCTGTGATTTGACTGATTGTGACTGCGCAAAGATTTGGTGGCAAAGGAAAATGGAGTTGGCTTTTGCAAAAGGTGAGGAAGGTGTGGAGAGGTCCTAAGAAGCCCCTAGTACCCTTTTGAATACTTCCATTGCAATCAGACTTCGAAAAATCACTCACAGGGAATTCTACAGGAGGCTACAGGGGATCTACAGCAGGAGGCCGAAAGCTATTTTTAGGGTTTCGAAGGTGGAAGAATGATGGGAGGGGGGAAATGAAAGTTGGATGAAGGTTTTGGGGTGTCTAAAACTTGTCAAGGAAGATCAGGCATGAAGGTGATGGTTGGATTTGCTCAAATGGCAAGAAAGCAAATTTATGGAAGAAAATGCAGAAATTAGGGAAGATTGGAAAATTGTTTTGAATGAGTTTGGAAATCTAGGAGAAGTGAGTTGGTGCTAGATGTTTCATGGAGGGATGGTGAGTTGAGATGTCGTGCAAGAGATCTACACATTCACTTATCAAAACTTGACCAAAGAAAGAACACTAAAAAAAGTTTTGTCTAGCTTAACCTAAATTTTGACCTAAAAACAAAAAAATGCTGAACAATACCTTATGAATAGAAAAGCATGTGAGAGAACTATGGAAAATGAACAGGAGATGATCTAAGCATGTGAATCTAGATACTATAAACTTTTCCAAATCAAGTTATCACACTAGCAGTTGCATGAAAGAGCAAAAACAGTGTTTTTGGTGGCACCAATAGTGCCTTGACCTCGAATCATAGTCCCAAGAATGGAAAAAGGATATCAGGGCCTTCTGTGGCCTTTTTGAATCTTATTTTGTCACTGTAACAACCTACTTGCTCAACTAATACAAAAACAACTATGTTAATCATCAAAAGCAACCTAACTTAACAAAGTAAGATGAATCATCACCAAGGCCCTCCCAAAAGGGGCATATGAACTTTAGGAATGTGACGAAATTTTGCTCGACGAGCCCCAAAACAGGCTCTATCTGAAAAGGTATAATGCCTAGTACTACACTAGGCGTGTGCTTTGCAATTCTATGTATTTATACATTTTGCTTCTTATTGATGTGATTGGATTTTTTGGCATTTTTAGATTATTTGTCTCATACATGTTTCTCATTGTTCAAATGCCTTCATTACCCTTAGCATACATAGGATATGCGGATGGTGTCAGTAATCACACACGACACATTTCATCAGCTGCTTGGGCCATTTACACACCAAAGTCGGAACTGCTTTGATCCTGGGCAGTCTTTCTTAGTACTGCCACCAACAATATTGGTGAGTATATTTCTGTAATTTCACTTCTTACTGAAGCGTCATCTTGGGACATCTCCAATCTAGTGGCTAGGTTAGACTCCCAGCTTGTCATTATGCAATTGAAAAATTGTTATCACATTCACAATCCAATCTTATTAGATCATTATTTAAGGGTACGATTCTTGGAACACCAATTTGAGTTTATTGCATATGAACATTCCTCGAGAAATTAAAGCAGTTGTTGATTCATTGGAAAACTATGTATTAGATTTCCATATGTCTCATTTATTATAGATACATGTATGGGAGTAAAGATTTACACAGTTAAATTTTATAAAAACACTTAAAAAACATTTACATCATAAAATGTCAAATATCTATATATATATATATATATGTGTGTGTGTGTGTGTGTGTGTATATCGAATCCAGTCTTTTACATCAGAAAATTTCCCAAAAATTAGGTGTTTTAAGTACAAAATGGCTACTAAGCCTCACTATAAACACTTGCTAGCTATACCATGCGCCAACTAAAAGAGCCTACTTCTCATGAAAAGTCAATACACCTCTAGCTATCATCCAAGGAGGAGCCAGAAACCGCTCAAGCACACCAATAATGTATCATTGCATAAGAGCGGGAATATCCCTCATGGGAAGAGGGGAAATGCCCATGCTCAGACCTTCTAGGTTTCTCAGAACCTCACAAATACTTTGTGCATCATCCCCATCTTCGACAGTTGTTGTTCCTATGCCAGCTCTAGGTAGACGATCCCCTCACTTCACTTAGCAAGGCATGCCTGCGGGTCGTACCAATGCCATGTCTATGTCAAGAAAAAGATTCATGTTAGTACTTGTTCACCCATAACAACACAAACATTCAAAATCTAAAGAATACTTTAAAGTAATCTCAAAAAACCTTCTTAGCTTGAGGCCTCCAATTTTTACCAAGTGGTAGTATGAAGTCAAGATCTCCAGTAAAGTCTACCCTCATAGGCATAGTCATCTATCATCAGGATCCAACTGCTAAGCCACTTGAATAAATCTTCTTTGAAAAAATGTCGGATGCATCACCCTCGAGTGCGAGGATTGAGAGATGTTCATCGCCCTTGCCTAGGCTCCCTCGGATCAAGCGAACCTACACTCATCTGCAGTCTCATGATAAGAACCCTCTCAAGTATAAAGGATATGATGAGAGTACCATATCCAAAACTCTGCTGGGTTCGAGTCTTACATGCCGTCAACTCCACCTTCAACTAACGAAGAAATGCCTCACACTAGTTGAAGATATGAGGCTAGACAAATTCAATGGAAAGCAACAATTGGACCTTTGTCACCACGTGTGGACTCTTGCACCCCACCAAGCATATGATCATTCACAATATGGCCCTCATGGACCTAGATCGGATCCGCTCAATAGGGACCTTGTTGCTCACTAGTTCGCTCTCAGGGATACAATAAGTCTGGTTTAGCTCTAGGGTGGACCGTGGATCTGTCCTGCCCTCAATCAAGTTTTGTCATGCACCTCTGCATGACAAACTAGTCAGAAAATAGATATCATCTCTATCAATCGAGAGCTCATGACCCCTGATCCGGAACACCCCTTGGTGTTCATCCCAACGCTAAATGATCCAGCTTAAAAGTTATTTTGACCTTTCATCAAGTCAAGCCTTTCATATTTCATCAAATCACATAGGCGTAATGCAAGTACGCAAGCTTTTTTGTTTTGCATCAGTAGTTCTTGGTGATCATGAGCTTGTTCCCTCCATAAAATCATGACGATGGATCAAAAGCCTAAATAAAACAACCCAAATATCAGTCAAAATGGGTCAAAAATTCTTGATAAAAGAGTTGCTGGGGTTTTAGAATGCACCCTCATGCACTAACACCTGGCCTTATGGAAAAAAAGGCACATTAATGCCCTCCTCTAGGTCGTGAAGGGTGTTTAACACCCTCTAGACCTAGAGGGGGGTGTTAGTCACATTTAATGTGCTAGGGCTTCCCAAAATTCTAAAACTCCACCCCCAATGCAGCTAAAATGGTTAGTGAAAGTAGGATAAGGGTTTTTCCATCTACCTAGAACAAACAACAAGTCAAATGGTCACCTGGATTGCCCGCAATCATCCAAAGAAGATATGCTCCACTTTTACTCCAGAACACTCTCACAACACTCAAATGATGCAAATGGTGAAAATGGAGGCTCAAAAAATTCCTTATAGTCACTCTAGAGGTATGAATTACCTTAATTAAATTCATTGAAGTAGAATTACTTCATTTCCTACGTTATTTATCAGGTGCCATGCCACCATATTCTAAAAAATTACTCATGCTTTGATGAAATGACTTTCAAGGTTGAATTGTAGAAATGACCATGTTCGATTCGCTATGAGTGCTTCCTTTTATGGGATATTTTCTTGCTCTTGAATTGAAAGATCCCTGATTTTTCATCATCGATCTCATTAAACTCCTACGCGATGGTATAAGCCCTTTCTTTTTTGGGACTCTTTCTCGCTTTTAAATTGAAAAACCTCGAGTTTTTCCCTTCTTCGAGCTTGTTAAATATACGAAGAAGGAATGAGCAGTTCTTTTATCTCTTTTTCCTCTCTCATTAAACTGAAAAATATACCTTGATTTTTCTTCATTCGACTTGTTAAAATTTGTTGAAGATCTATTTATTTTGTCGCCGTGTAACTCGTTAAAATTTCACGACGAATATCAAGTTTACCTCATCTCCTCATACTTGTAACAAAATGAGGAAAACATCTATTGAGCGTAGGTTTATCTCTTTATCCGGATTTAGTAGACTAGCTTATGGAAAAGGAACCTTTTCAAGTATACTATTAAACTGTTGTTACACCCAGTTAAAAACTATGACAAAGGGACCACCTTGGAGTCACTCTTTACGATCTTTTCAGACTCTCGAAATATGAAAAGACCACCGAGTTTACCAATCTAGACTGGTTAAATTAATCATATGGGGAAAGTGGACAATAAAATTGCTTTATGTCAGTATTTTGAAAATATTTTTTGGTATAAATTGCTCCCTTGAACATCGCACCCCTCAGCAAAACCCTTTTTGTGATGGCCTCTCAATATGAACCTTAGATCCTATGAATTTAGCCTATATACCCATATGTTATTGCATCTTTGTATCCTAACACTCTTTGTTGTTCATGATTCTAGTGCTGCATGGTTAAAACCTTTGTGTCATGCCTTCTATTGTTTAAGGGAAACTGTTTATCTTCTATTTCCTCCATCAAACCATCAAGCATATTCTTCCATCCAGCCCTCTATTGATCTACCCCAATGCTCAAACTATTCTTCAAAAAATAATTATTCTTGTCTCATTTCATTTCGAGTGATGTGGGACACATTATTGCCTACCTTTCGACAAGTCCCTTCCTATCGACTTTGACACTCTATCTAGGAAGTAGACCCAAAAACACTTCATTGCCTTGTAACTTTCAGACATCAGTGGCATGTTACCTTGCTTTAGGTCAGGGTTTTCATTATTGGATCCTCGTTAAATGATTCTATGAGTGTTCGATGACAAAAACATTATTCACATTCTCTAGATTGTGCTATGCATCTTGGAGACCATCACCATGATCAGTGGCCATCCTCAAGTCTATTAGCAGTCTCCATTATTGACTAGTAATCAGACGATTCCATACATGTTCAACCTCAAGGCCTTTATTCACATGTATCGAACTATGTTGTTAAGGTGAAGCGGAAATAAAGACCTTGGGTAGAGGCTTACATCACTCAGCCTTGTTTCCTCTCCCAAGTTTCAAATATTATTTTTTGGAGACAGCTCATCAGAATGATCTTATTATGACACAAGTTTTGCATTGTGCTTATTGGAAGACACGATCATCATATCTCTTTGTTGAGAAATTGCTCTGAAATAGTGACTGAGTGTGGGAATTCCTGACTCAGGACATGATTTTAGATGATTTATATATATATATATATGTGTGTGTGTGTGTGTGTGTTGTATTAGGTTTCTCATATTCCCAAAGTTCTGATCCTCTCCCTTTTGTTTCGAAGAAAACGACAATTATATAAAGTATTTCAACCATAGTCTCTACCTTTGATCTCACACTTTAGGGGGGGCATCTGTTATAGAGGGAAATTACCTCCTAATCAGCTCAAACGAGAAGGTCAAGATGTCTGAAATACTAACCAAGTTCACAAGCCTAATTGTCAAGCTAACGCTCTCTAGGAGCTAGCAACATGCTTTATAAAGATTCCTAGCCATGCTTCAAGTGTGTTAGTCCCTAGGGTAACTCTGTTTGTTGCCTCGGGAAGAGCGTTAGTCAACTTAAGTGAGTTTTAGGAGGTAAAAGGAGCAAGTGGACTGAGAAATATCCCTATATTCACTCCTATGTCATCTCATAAAAGCAGGGAAACATCCATATTTGAATTGTTTGGAGGAATTACTATTCCTGATGGAGTTTACAAACAAGGAAAGAGTGCTAAAGCATGGAAACATCTATGCTTTTGCCCAAAGGGACTCATGAAGGATTTGGCAAGGCTTATCCTCCCATGTTATATATTTGAGGCTAGGCCATTGTGAAAGAGGTCAAAACTATTGAAAGGAATTCCTATTGACTGTCAAAGCTTGTATTACACATTGGATCTTCAAGAGGTAGTAAAGAGAGAGAGAGAGGAGCTAGAGGTGTAAGGGAAGAATAATGCAACCGATGGTTTTAATCACTCTTTTCTATCATTAATATAGATGTACAATTGTGTTCTCCACTCCATGGCATTGGTATTGTGATTTAGAGACATTTTTATGCAACGTTAATGATTATAAGTGGCCTAGATATATGTAATTAGATATACCTATGTAATATTGTATTGATTGTCGAAGTTATATTCTTTGATATTACACCTCATCTTTTTTATGTGTAGGTATTGATCTTGGAGCTAGCTGAGGGGTCTTTTGCTCCGCTACTTTTCACTCTCCAGCAACACCACACCTAGACCCAAGGTAACAATCCTTCTTCCTAATTTGATTCTCATTTCACTAATACGGATATGTGCATGTATCTCTGGGCCAACTATAGCTAATCTGAATGTCTTCCAAGGATCTCAAGAAGATACTTGAGGGTATCTCCATCACCAAACACCTATGCATTAATCCCTATAGAACAACTTTTGGCTTTCTATATTGATAAATGTATATTTGATTCGATGGTTTATATCTGCTATGGATTGGTTTGATTTAGTTGTAAGAAATGGTAGATAATTATTGATTTTATTGGTACAGTGATTAAGTTATTTGATATAGTGATTGGTTTCAGTATTGTTATTTGGTATTGGGTTGAAATAATGGTAGTGGGTCCAATCTGAAAATATGATGAAAAGCGGCCTTCAGGTTTGATATTTTAGGTCAAGTGGATCAAGTATGAAATATTATGAAACATGGTCCACACAGATGTTGAGGGTTGGAGCCTTCAGTGAGGGAGTCAAATTTTCCTTCTAGAGACAACTAGTAAATCTGATGAGGGAGTTGAAGCTTACTTCTAGTGGGTGCCGATAAATGCGATCAGGGGATTGGAGCTCCCTTCCAATGGGTTCTATAGAATGAGAGAATGTGCTAGCCTTCTACAAGTGGGTGCCTACGTACTGGTATGAATCTGTGCTAGTAAAATATTGTAAGATTTTCTCCTTTATAATAATAAATGAAGACAAAGACAACATCAACAATGCTTTTATCCCACATTGGGTTTCCATCTAAAAATCCTAGTGTCCTCATGTGTTGATGTTTTTGTTATGTGTGATGGTTTATTATGTTCTTACTTCTCATGGTTACTATTCAATTAAAATAATGACACACTAGTTAAAGTAGAACAAATAATGAAATAGATGAAAAGGTAGTTAACTGGATATACATTATTTTCCTTCATCATAGTCGCGTACATATGCTAGTTTACTTAATTAAAGTAGCATACAAAAATATGAATTATAAATTGAAAGGTTAAAGTGAATTTTAGAATACTCTTTCACCCACACCCCCCCCCCCCCCCCCCAAGTTTCTTCGCAACAATTATCTCCTCGACGGTCCCATTAGTACCTCCTGACACTAGTCAGAAACTCCATCTGTATGGAATATGACCAAGATCCTTTTCCCACATGGCTCGTCCCTCTACCTCCTAAACATGATTCCCTTGATGACATGTCTCCTTCTTGTCAAGTCATCTTGGAGGTCATAGATTCACATATTGAACATCCTTGGGATATTATTCCTCTTCCTACCTCTAGTTTTCCCAACTTGAAAAGGGTATAGATTCACAAAAAAAAATCTTAAAACAACCCAAGGGGAATCTCCTCGACCCTCTTTGGAAGTACTACCCTTGGATTGAGTCAAGTCTTGGGTTGCTAATGTTAAATTTTCCAACTCCTCCCCACCTATCGAGGAGTGCCTTGTACCCCCATTACGTCTTAATAGTCCTTGTCAAGGAGCCCCACTAGCTCATAAGACTACTCACCTTATATGTCCTCATGTAATTTCTGATAATGTTATGGTTCTAGGTTTTCCCTGGTATCATCAACCTTTAGGAATCAAACAATTCAAATTTCTATGGTACGGCCCCATCATGGATTTCCATATGGTACCTCCACTCCTCCATGAGCTCATGCATGGAAATCATTGGCATGTTTCTAATAGTGGGCAAACTTTCATGTGACCTATTAGATTGAGTTGTGCTTTTACATATTATACATAGGAGTGTGATTCTTTATCTCATTTTTGGTTTGGTGTGTGATGTGAGTATTGTTCATGCCTCATTTATGCCAAAAATCCAAAAACAAATTATAAAATTCAAAAAAATAAAAAATATATGGTCCTATTTTTACCGAATCCGTGTTTATTTCTTTCAATATGTGATTTAACCATGAGTCTAGACTTTCTAGATGTTTTTTACGAGACAGTATATTGTTCTTATTACGACACCTGTTGGACCTTAGGTACATTTCTCTGAACCTATATAGGGACAGGTCATATATCACCACCACCACTGCATTATTGACAACCAGTTCTTCATTATGCCTAAGGTATCACCCCATCAAGTTGTGACATTAGCCACTCTTCTTTATGCAAATCATAGCTTGTTGGTGTAACCTACTTGATCATGGATGCCCTAGATTATAACCTTTGTTTAGTGTTGAATTTCAAGCAGTATTGATTTTATTATATTTCAGAATCCCTCTTTCTAACTTGCCATGACCGAGAATTAAAGCCTCATGCCCCCTTCTTTGTCACATTCTGACCTTACCCCAAGACAATTCCACACTTTATCCCTTGTGATTGCCACTTTTTATCAACCTATTTATGCAATATGAGCCTTGTTTCTCTCATTCCATTGTCACTATCTACTTGGCCTATCATCTACTTTCACTACGTGTTTAATGCTTTCTTAGAGGAAAACCTCCACTCAATGATATTATTAGCCAAACTCTTGAACTATACATGTTTTGAGTAGTTCCACCATGACAAGAACTAATTTCTACCCTTTATAGCACTCGTTCCTCCAAGAGGAGTTTCCTTAGAGCTCTTTTCAGTCTCCTTAACTTAGAAAAGATTGTTGAGAGAACTTGTCTCCTTCACATGCATTAAAGTACTTGAAGGGATGTATATTCAATATATTTTCAACCCTTTTCTAGACTGAGTAGCCATTTTATGAAAAAGGAATTCTCTACTCTATTATTCCCAGAATGTTTTCCCCTATATTGTTTTATCTCTTTTTCGAGATTGTGGGACTAAATTTACAAAAAAGGAACCTATTGAGCATATTTGTCTTCTCTTTTGTGCTCATTAAACCATGAAGGAGACTAAAAAGAGAAAATGGGAAGGGAACATTATTTCTATTAGTCATCAAAATGGAAGTGTCAGTCACTTTGCCCTTGAACATGACACTTATCTGCATCGTTATCTCATAGTTGGGTTTTAGCTTGCCTAGGAGCCATATCATACATATGAGTTTGTCTACTCCCCTGAATGGGTACTCTTCCATTCATATGGATCATGCTTCAGCGCCTCCTATGTTTCTACAAGATATCATGTGGTGCTCATTAGTGCTTCCAAGGAACTCTTGTGTTGTGTCATTACATGTTCAAGGGAAGTCTCATCCTATGTCGACCATTTGTGTTGAAAATAGCAATAGGAAATGATAAAAATAGAATCCAGGTATTCCAATTTTAATTTGTCCTTGAATTAAAATTGTGAATTAAGATCAAATTTTAGTCTCACCAGCTGCTTGGAAATAATTAATTAATTCATTATGGATTAATTAGTTGGAGAAATTCAAGTTAGAAGAATTTCTGAAGTCATGCAACAATTATCCCTTAAATTAAGGAGATTATCCCTTAATTAAGGAGATATGATTGAGTAACATTTGAGTTGTAATAAGTTAGATCATTTTATTGAGTTAAGTCCAGTTAAATTAGTTCCAAACTGTTTGAGGAACTAATTGTGAGTTATCAGTCAGTTGATGCAAGCATGCACTCAACTAGTGTACTCCAGATAACTGAAGATTCCCTCATCAGAAACTCATGCATGTCTATTCTGAGAAAGACCCAGTTGAGCTAAATGTCAAGGACAATGTACTATCAGTTGCATGTGTTTCCCTATAAAGGAAACTCATGCATGCAGTCAAGGTAAGGTTCCTTGAGGATTGCACAGTTTTACAGTGTGTAAGAACAATGTTCTACTTCGTGAGGTGAGAATCATCCACTAGGAACAATGCAAGAAAATAGGAGCTTGGAGGGTAGAGGAGAAGGCTCGTGAGAAGCTTTGATTGCCTATGAGCATCTGTGAGGATTGTACTAAGAATTGGCTAGCTATGAGAGCTAAGGCTTTGTATAATTCTTGATGTATTTCCACTTTGTATGATAATACAGATAGTGGGGTTTTTAGCTGAGGCTTTCCCCAAAGTACTTTCGTGTGTATTGTGTGATTGATTCTTCTTCTTCTGGTTATATGTGTTCAACTTGATCTTGCTCAATATTTAAGCTTCCGCAAAGCAAATTGATAGTATAAGTAGGTTATAGTATTTTGATTTGGCATATTTCATTCTCGAGTTAATCTACAGTCATATTTTCTATATGGTCTCAGAGAGAGATTTGTAGATAATTTGCAGAATTTCTACATGTATCAGAGCCAAGTTTATTGGAGTTGTGAACAGTATATAGAGAATATAATTCGAAGTTTGAAGTTCAGGGCTATAGGTGTAAATCAAATTCTTATCATACTTCAAGGTTGGCCAATGGAATTCTATGGCTTGAGACTCGAGTATGCGTTGGAAGGTAGCTCGAATTACATAGCATGGAAAGATCGCATGGAGGATATATTAGAAGCAATGGCTTGAAGGATTTCATTGATTAACAAATACCAAAGATAGCTTCAACTAATGCACAAGAGTTGGCTGTGTGGAAGAAGTGTGTGGCGAAGGTGAGATAAATCATCCTTGAGGGAGTTCGAGACCATATTGTCTCGAGTATTCTTGGGAAGGATACTCCATTTTCAATGTGGAAGACATTGAAGGACCTCTACTAGAACAGTAGTGACCAGAGGAGATTGATGCTCAAGGATAATCTTCGAAAGATCGAGATGGACAAGGGCGATACTTTCCATATATTTGAACAAGCTCACCACCTGTAGAGATGAGCTTAGCAGTTTCGGAATAACTACTGCCAATGATGATATGGTGATCCTCGCTCTCCTTGGCCTTCCAAAGAGATGAAATAGCTACAAGGACTCTATGAATGGAAGGGTGAAACTGCCAGATTGGGAACAACTATGGTCGGATCTCATGCAAGAGGAGATCAGGAGGAGCACACGAGATGGTTCTTCATCTAAGGATGATGATGAAGAAAATCTAGCCTTAGTGGGTAAGGCAAGGAAAGGGAAGGGGAAGGTGTCCCATTCCAAATCAAATTCTTCTCATGAAGGGAAGAAGGGTGACAAGTCTAAAGTGAGATGCTTTAATTGTCATGAGATGGGACATTATGCGACTAATTTCCCATCAAAGAAGTCCAAGAAGGGATCGTCGGAAGGATCTGAAAGTGAGGCATTAGCCTCTTAGTTCGAAATGGACTTTAGCCTCATCACATGCATGGTGTCATTGATGTTGGGTTGTGTTTGGTATCTTGACAGTGGAGTCTCATTCCACATGACTGGTGATAAAAGTATATTCAATGCCTTGGAGGATAAAGGCCTCAAGATGTGCATAGAGATGGGTGACGATGGAAGGTATAGTGTTTCAAGAGTGGGCACGATTGCTTTTCAAAGGGAACATGGAGCTCCTATCACCTTGACATATGTGAAGTATGTGCCCGAATTGCAGAAGAACTTGGTATCAATCATGATGTTGGAGGATAAAGGCTACGATGTTGCCTTCAGTAAAGGAAAAGTTTTCCTTAGACACATCACCATGCGACAGGTGAAACAGATCGGTTCATGAGTTAAGAACATGTATGTTGTTGAGGTTCAAGATGCATGCAAAGCCTTGAGGAGCAAGACAAATTTTAGAGACTTGGGAGAGTAAATTACCTCTCAACATGTAGTCCTAGAAAAAGTCTTAGACAGTTGTAGAGGAGCCACAATTAGAGAAGTAGAGAGGAGATCGAGTGAAGAGATCCACTCATGCAAATACCTCCATTAAGGGGGAATTTCAATCCAAGTGGGAAGAGGGATCACATGCAACCATACCTCTAGTTGTGAGGTGGGGCGATGTGAAGTGATAGTCCCAGGAAGGTTGAAATTGGGCAGGGTCTGTTGAGAGGTTTTATCTCATGGATCGTACCTTGCTATGGGAGCCCAAAGTACATAATAGTGGGAGGAATCAGTGGGATTGATGTAGTCAGAGATAAAAGTGATAGAGGCTAGAGAAGTCAGATACTGAAGAGTGTAGAGAAGGATTGAAAATAGTGAAAAAATTTAGAGTCAATAGAAGCACAAAGTTTTCAGTTGATAGAGGCAATAGCAGTTAGAGACTTTGATGACAAATTCATCATACTAACTCAGGTTGGATGTTTTTTTGTTTTTGGAGTTGTTGGAGCAACAACACTAGAAAGAAGTGTTGCATGCATAACATTCCAAAGGTTCACGATTGGGATCGAGTTGAATTCCTTTCTTGTTGAGAGGGAGTGTTGAGAATAGCAACAAGAAATGATAAAAATAGAATCCAAATATTCCAATTTTAATTTGTTCTTGAATTAAAATTGTGAATTAAAATCCAATTTTAGTCTCACCAATTGCTTGGAAATAATTTATTAATTCATTATGGATTAATTAGTTGGATAAATTCAAGTTAGATGTCTTTATGAAGTCATGCAATAGTTATCCCTTAAACTAAGGAGATTATCCCTTAATTAAGGAGATAAGATTGAGTTATATTTGAGTTGTAATTAGTTAGCTCAGTTTACTGAGTTAAGTCCAATTAAATTAGTTCCAAATTGTTTGAGGAGCTAATTGTGAGTTATCAGTCAGTTGATGCATGCATGCACTCAATTAGTGTACTCCAGTTAACTGAAGATTCCCTCATTAGAAACTCATGCATGTCTCTTATGAGAAAGACTGAGTTGAGCTAAATGTTAAGGACAATGTACTATCAGTTGCATATGTTTTCCTATAAAGGAAACTCATGCACGCATTCAAGGTAAGGTTCCTTGAGAATTGCACAATTTTACAGTTTGTAAAAGCAGTGTTCCACTTGGTGAGGTGAGAATCATCCACTAGGAACAATGCAAGGAAATAGGAGCTTGGAGGGCAGAGGAGAAGGCTTGTGAGAAGCTTTGATTACCTATGAGCATCTGTGAGGATTGTACTAAGATATGGCTAGTGGTAAGAGCTAAGGCTTTGTATAATTCTTGATGTATTTCAACATTTTATGATAATATAGATAGTGGGGTTTTTAGCTGAGGCTTTCCCCAAAGTATTTTCATGTGTATTGTGTGATTGATTCTTCTTCTTCTACTTATATGTGTTCAACTTGATCTTGCTCAATATTTAAGCTTCTATAAATCAGATTGATAGTAGAAGTAGGTTATACTATTTTTCTTTGGCATATTACATTATTGGGTTAATATACAGTGAGATTTTCTGTATGGTCTCAGAGCAAGATTTGTAGAGAATTTTCAGAATTTCTACAATCTGCGGTTTCTTCTTGACTTCGTCGATTCACTACATCATCTTGGTTAGTTCCATGTCAATTGATGGGGGACACATCAAGGACCTCCTTGGAGCTTGATCTAGGAACTAGTAGTACCCTGGAGCTTGCAGAACTTAGTGGAATGTTTCCTCATGGTCCACAATAGGTTTACATAATTGGATCCTAATTAGTCGACTTCGTGACTATTCAACATCAACTCATCTATTCACACTTATTGGACTCTACTAGGTAACTTGGGTTCCATTTTCCTCATTGGTGGGTCCCTTCAAGTTTGTTAATGGTACACCTCATTGATTGGTAATCAAATGGTTTCTACCATGCTCGACATCCACTCATTAATTCACATGTTGTATATTCATACCATTAGGGTTATGTCGAAGACCCTGGGTTAGGAAAATATCTCTCTTACATGGCATCCTTCACATGCTATGTTTGAGTTATGTAGTATTTACTTTGAGGAATATTCTATGACACCTCCTATCTGTTATGTGTCCATAGTCACATTGATGTATAATATGACATAGATCCACACTATATTTGTTGGTGGATATGATCTTTTGGATGTGTCACATGGATCCATTGTGTATTGTTTGTGTCCATGCCTTAGCATTCCATGTCATGGATCCATTGTGTAATATCCCTAACCCAGAATATTCCTCAAACCCCAACAAAAAATACAACAAAATATGTGAAAATGATATAATAACCCAGAAGTGATAAAATAACAGTGGAACCACATATAATAATGTAAATTGGGAATAAAAGCAAACACACAAGAAATGCAGCGAGAAATGCTAAGCCATTTTATTATACTGAGAAATAAATGAGTACAGGAATTGATTAGACAGATGGCACCTCTACTTGGACAAGGAAAGTGAAGAAATACTCTCAGAATGACAAGAATGGCCTCTATGCGTGGATGTTGCTGTTGTGCTACTATTGCTGCTCCTAGAAAAAAAATGATAATATGGGGCTGCTCCCCTCCTTGGAAAAAGCTGAAACTTTGGATTCGGGCTCTACTAAAGAGACGTAGAAAAACCCGGAAAGATTTCCTGGAATGGCCTCACACTAATTTGCGTCCCAGCTGCTGGAAAACTATCGTGCTACCATTGCTGCTGGAAATTGAATGAGGATTTGGGGCCACTTCCCTCCTCAGAAGAGGCTGAGACTCTGGAATCAGACTCTACTCAAGAAACCAAGAAAAACCCAAAAAGATTTTTTGAAATGGCTCACCCTCGAAAATCATCCCCTTGGGGTTATGTGCAGTTCCTCAAAGACGCTAATGAAATTACTGCTAAAATGCTGATGAAATTGCTGCTGAAATACTGATCAAACTACTACTGGAATGCCAATGGAAATACCTTGCCGGAGCAGGCACTCGAAGTCCCCTGGGGCTAAGGGTGAGATCTGCAAACGGAGACACTCAATGCTCTAAACAATGCTACAGACTAGCTAAGCAACCAGCTTGCTCTAAGTCGAAATGACTATCACAAATGCTCATAACCCGAATAATCCCAAATGAGGGGGTTCCTCTCTATTTTATAGCCTCTGCCTCTCACAATCCCTAGGCTCACTTTCTCCTGTGTGATCCCCTTCTTGCCATGTGTTCCTTCCCTCCTGTGCAGTCCTTCCATGTGCCTACGTGGGCCCCATTTCTACATCCCCCTTTGACCCCCTTGGTTCCCCCTTAAGTCACAACGTTGTGCTACCTAGGAAGTGACTTTTTATTCTAAAGTGAGTTATGCTTCCCCTTCCTCACTTTTTATTTACAAATAACTATGGAAGGCAATAATCGAACAAAATCGAATATTCCAATTAGCCATAGCTAATTAGGAATATTACAATCTCCCCAGGCGAAATGTTGCTTGTCCTCAAGCAACTGAAGTGATGGATGTTGTAATATCTCCTCACTCTCCTAAGTGGCATCCTCATCTGGCAAATTCTTCCACCTCACCAAGAATTCTCGGACTTTCCTGCTCCGAAACCGTCTCTCCCTAGAGTTAATGATAGCCTCTGGCTGCAATACCAAATGCCCCTCATTATCCATGGGTGGTAGCTCATCTGTCATGGTCACCTGCTACCCTAATGCCTTTTTCAGGCATGATACATGAAAAATGTTATGAATCTTGCTGCCTTGGGGCAGCTCCAACTCATATGCAACCTATTCCATCCTGTGTATCACCCTGTATGACCCATAAAAGCAGGGCTTGAGCTTCTGAACCCCCTTCTTCTTCAACGATGACTGTTGGTATGGATGTAATCGTAGGTATACCATGTCCCCTACCCCAAACAACCTCTCCACCCGACCCCTATCGGCATACAACTTCTGCTGATTCTGTGTTGTAGGCATGTTATCCTTAAGAGCTCGAAGGATACCCTAACTCTTTTGGATCCAAATATTGGCTCTAGAAGCCCTACTATCACCAAACATCACGTCGACAAAAAATAAAGGATGATACCTATATAAGGCATAGAATGGTGACATACCAATGGACATGTGATGCGAAGTATTGTAGCAGTACTCCCCCAGATGCAACCACTTCAGCCATGCTCGTTGTTGCTTACTGACATAGTTATGCTAGTAGCCCTCCAGCCACTTGTTAACTATCTCCATTTGTCCGTCTGTCTGTGGGTGATAGTTGGTACTCGGTGTAAACTTCGTCCCCACCAATCAGAAAATCTCCTGCCAAAACCCACCCATGAAACGACTATCCCTGTCACTGACGATGGTCTTAGGAAGACCATGTAGCTTGAAGATCTCCCTGAAGAACAACTTGGCCACCTGTTTTGTTGTATAGTGTGTGGATATGGAAAAGAAATGTGTGTACTTCATTAGTCGATCAATGACGACAGAGATACAATCCTTGCCCTGTACCATGGGCAACCCTGTGATGAAATTCATCGAAATACTTTCCCATTTCCCCTCCGAAATGGGAAGAGGCTGCAATAATCCTGCGAGATGGCTCATCTCTCCCTTGTTCCTCTGGCAAAAATTGCAATCTCGGATGTGTTGGAGTATGTCCTCCTTGAGGCCCTTCCATGAGAACTTCTCCCTAATGGCCTTGTGGGTTTTGGTAAAACCCTAATGTCCTACCAATGGGGAATCATGTAATGCCTGGAGTATCTTCTTCTTGAGCTGAGACCCCTTAGTCAAGAAGATTCGGTCCCTGTAGTAGATGATCTCATCGACCACCTTATACCTGTCATCTACCACCTACCCATCCAGAACCTCACATGAAAATATGTCCTTGGAGTACTCTACTAAGAGTCAAGCCCTCCAATCTGTATCCAAGCTGATAAGAGACAATGTGGCTGGTATACGTGAAAGGGCTTCTGCTACCACATTGTTCTTACCTTTGACATACTCAATGTCAAAGTCATATGCTTGGATATTACTGATCCACTTCTGCTGCCTCTCCTGTAGCTGCTTCTGCTCCAAAAAGAACTTGAGGCTGTTGTGATCAGTCCTCACCCTGAACCTGTTGCCTACCAAATACTGTTGGTACTTAGCCAATGCATGCATGATGGCCAGCATCTCCTTGTCATATATGGAATACAACCTCTCACATGGAAGGAGCTTCCAGCTCTCAAATGCTATAGGGTGACCTCCCTGAATCAATACTGCGTCTATCCCCTCTCCCGACGCATCACACTCCAAAACAAATGGCTACGTGAAATCTGGCAATGCAAGCAGCTCTTAGATAGCCCACTCAATCTCATCCCAATAGGCCTTGGGGTGCCTATAAGGGATGGTAATCATAGCCTGTATTCCCTACTCGAGCTCGATGGTGTGCTCAAACCCCCGATTTGGTGGTTGTCCTAGTGGAATCTCCCCAAACACTATGGCATACCGATCAACAATAGAATGTATCTCTGGGTGTACCATCTGCCCCATAGTTCCTGCCTCTGATGCACGCAGCTCCACTGCCCACTCTATGTCTCCGTTTCGGAAGACTGCCTCCATCTTATGAGCTAAGATAGTCTGAGGCAGATATGTGTGCTGTCCCCGTATCTTCTCATGCCTCCCTATCTTCTCATCATCCCACTCCATCTCTAGGGTCTTCCAATTTGTCGCGGCCTTCCCTAGCGTGATAAGCCACTAAACACCCAGTATCATGTTGATGTCCAGAATATCGACCACGAAAAAGTGGTCAGTCAATGTGTAGGTGCCCATTATTACTAAAAGCTCTGGAACATAACGAGCACACATCATGGTCTGATCTCCTGGGACCAAGACTGAAAACCCATCGAAGCTCTCTGTTTGTATACCTCTCCGCTCAACCATCTGGGCATTGATGAAGTTGTGGGTTGCCCCACTGTCAACCAAAATTGATACGTGTTGGCCACGTACTATCCCTCATACGCGTAGTGTCAAATACTTGGGAACTCCCTGCAACGCTGCAAGGGCCCCTCCTGTGGGTGCAAAAGATGCACCACCTACTACTGGTGGTGGAGGTGACAAAGGTCCCTGTATGGCATGGCTGTCTCCTACCTCCACAACCTCCTCATCATCGTGTTCTCGACTGCTCTTAGAGAAGACCTCAATAAAATGTGCTTTACCAGGAGCACATTTATGTCCCGGTGCCCATGGCTCCTGACAAGTGAAGCACAACTGCTTCTTCTTCAGCTACCTCCTGGCATCATCGTCAAGCTGTACTCATCCTGGATTCCCCTTTGGAGGTGGAATCCTCACATCCTTCCCCTTAGACTGGAAAGTCTGTCTATGGGGGTAAGGTGTCCGAGTCCTGGGTAAGACATCCTGTAAGTCCCAGGTCCTGCTGATAGCATCTTGGAGCATAGCTGGTCTAGTGGATCAGACTAGACCCCTAAGTGGCTCTACTAACCCCTCAACATACATATAGACCCTCCATGTTGTGGAGAGGTTTGGCAACATCACGAAGACCCTCAAGAAATCTGCAATGTAGGTCTCTGGACTCCCTGCCTATTTATGCCTCGTTAGCTCAACGAAATGCTACTCTAGATCCCTCCGATCAAATCGCTCCATCAGTCTCTTGGTAAACTCGACATATGACATCACTATGGAGTGCCCTAGTGTAACCATCCCATGGAACCACCAATCCTGTGCCTCACCATTCAAATGCAATGTTGCCACCTTGATGGCCTCTGTCTCCGACATCTAGTTAAGCTGGAAATAAATGTCGAGCTTCTCCACCCAAGACTTTGCCGAACTATTTGATGAGCCATCAAACATAGGCAAGTGGAATCCACTTGCTGCATGGTGGGTGTTGCCATTATGGTAATGTCGGTACCCATTGTGATGATCGCGGGGTCTGCTATCTCACTGGAGCTGAACGAAATCCATGAATGAGAGGGCTTCCCTGAACTCCTACCGATAGGCCTGGTACTCTGCAAAATAATCACCCATATGCGTGGGCTCTACCTGCTGCTGGGCTGCAGCCCCCGTGTCTTTTCCTAAGAAGGTGGGCATGGTAGAGAGTGTAGGGGCATGTGAGGCCCCTTGCTGCGTAGTATCAAACTGCTCTGGCAAGTGATGGGATGCACCCGATCCCTCAGTGATTTGAAAAACTCGTGGGCTCTCCTGCTGTCTGGCCTCTAATGCCACAAATCTCTGCCCCATCACCTCAATCTGCCTCAACAGATCCTGCATTAATTTGAGGAGCATCTCTGCAAATCTCTTCCCATCCTTCTCTATCATACGCTCTGCGTCCACTACTGGCTCTCTATGTGCTGCATCTACTGTAGGTTCCTCTTGTTCTGCATCTGCCACAGGAACACAATCTCCCTCTCCATAGGTATTCTCCAACCTACACCTAGTGTCTCTGTATCTCTGACCTCTGTAACAGATATAGGGTTTTCCCCTAGTGTCATAGATTTCTAGCTCCACAGGCTGAGCCAGATCTATGCTCTGATACCATTGTAATATCCCTAACCTAGAATATTCCTCAAAACCCAACAAAAACTCCAACCAAATATGTGCAAATGATATAATAACCCAGAAGTGATAAAATAACAGTGGAACAACATATAATAATGTAAACTGAGAATATAAGCAGATACACAAGAAATGCAGCAAGAAATGCTAAGCCATTTTACTATACTAAGCAATAAATGAGTACAAGAGGTGATTAGACAGATGGCACCTCGACTTGCACAAGACTAGTGAAGAAATACTCTCAGAATGACAAGAATGGCTTCTCTGTGTGGATGCTGCTGTTGTGCTACTACTGCTGCTACTAGAAAACAAATGATGATTTGGGGTTGCGCCCCTCCTTGGAAAAATCTGAAATTCTAGATTTGCGCTCTACTCAAGAAACTCAGAAAAAACCCAGAAAGATTTCCTGGAATGGCCTCACACTAATCTACGTCCCTACTGCTGGAAAACTGTCGTGCCTCGAATGTTTCTAGAAATCGAATGAGGATTTGAGGCTACTCCCCTCCTTAGAAAATGCTGAAACTCTAGAATCAAACTCTACTCAAGAAACCCAGAAAAACCTAGAAAGCTTTTCTGAAATGGCCGAACCTGAAAATCATCCCCTTGGGGTTCTGCGCAGTTCCTTAAAGACGCTGATGAAATTGCTGCTAAAATGCTGATGAAACTACTACTGAAATGCTGATGAAACTACTACTGGAATGACAATGGAAATACCTTGCCCAAGCAGGCACTTGAAGTCCCCTGGGGCTAAGGGTGAGATCTCTGAATGGAGACACTCAATACACTAAACAGTGCTGCAGACTAGCTAAACAACGAGCATGCTCTAAGTCGAAATGACTATCACAAATGCTCATAACCCAAATGATCCCAAATGAGAGGGTTCCTTTCTATTTTATAGCCTCTGCCTCTCACAATCCCTAGGCTCACTTTCTCCCACGTGATCCCCTTCTTGCCATGTGTTCCTTCCCTCCTTTGCAGTCCCTCCATGTGTCTGCGTGGGCCCCATTTTTGCATCCCCCTTTGGCCCCCTTGGTTCCCCCTTAAGTCACAACGTTGTGCTACCTAGAAAGTGACTTTTTATTCTAAAGTGAGTTATGTTCCCCCTTCCTCACTTTTTATTTACAAATAACTATAGAAGGAAAAAATCGAACAAAATCGAATATTCCAATTAACCATAGCTAATTAGGAATATTACACGTTGTGTATGTTTGGTGGCCATGTTCAGTATCTCTTTATGGTCCAGCATTGGTATTCCCACCTCGGGGATGTTATTAGTAGAGTTAATACTTCAACACTTGATTTCCTTTTATTTAGATTCACAATCATTGCTCCTTCCTCACATTTTGAGCTTTAGTTTTGTTTCAATGCATTTCAACCATCAGTTTCTCTTCTGACCTCATGCATTAGGGTTCATTTTTTATAACCCTATTTGCCACTCCATTATAGTGAGAACCCAAGATCAACTTACCTCGATTGCTATCTAGAATGCATCCCCTTTTCACCTTTTCTTTTAATTATGTGAAATTTATCCCATGTTAAAAGGGTGAAATTACATGATTGAGTTATTTCTCACAATTATTTTGTCAAAAATTTATAATTATGAGATAATAATTACTTCACAATTGAGATAATTAAGAAAACTCTCCTAACTGTTAAAAAGGGTTCTAGAATTTGTCATTCCCAAGGAGATCAACTTGAACCACTTATGTATGATTTGGATAGGGGTATATTATTGTAGAATTTTCCAAACTTCTCAAGCCCCTAGGTGTCTAGATACATTATCCGAGAGGATAGAATGAACCTATATAATCTCACCAAGAGGAAATGGATTTATATCTACCATGCACACTATAGCGCGAGAGATCTACTATATTGGGAGGAGGTGACCATGCTACAAGCTTGAGTAGAAGATCTCCTTTTTTGGAAGGTATACGTTTGTTGTGCATTCATTTTAGATTAATAAATACATTTTTCTTTTCTATATCCATGTTTTGAATATGTTTTATGGTTGCATATGTTGGTTTTAAGCTAATAGGTCCTCTATGGAAAGGCCATTGTTTGCTTGTTTGGTGGTGTTGTGTGTAGGGTCTTGTTTTATTGTAAGTGGAATGATATATTCAAGTGTAAGGATGCTTCCTTTGCATCAAACCCAAGAGAATCCACTATTATGTGAGGATACCAGGTTTCAGCTTCCAATCTTCATCTTATCATGTGCAAGTGTTAAATGTATTTCTTGGATAGTAAAGGGTTGGGGCTTTACTCTTTGATCTTATTCACAATCACAAGCAAATTTGGGTAGATCATTCTCTGCTCTAGTGGGTTAACGGTAGCCTACTTTCTCAAGTCAAATTTTCTTGTAAAATTGATGAATTGTTCTTTTATCATACAACTAGTCAAGAGTGGGAAGCACTACATTTTATACATTTCAAAGAATCTTGACAGTATGAAGATATGGATAGAATAATGTATAAAATTGTATGTCATGCTATGATGGAAAGGGGTGGTGACATTGGTTAAATAGGGTCATCCTAATCAATATACGAATCTTACAGAAAGGGAAATTGGTTTAACATATGGTTTAAATAATCAACAAGCAAGCATATTCACCCAAATATTTTAGTTATTTTCCACTATATTAATGTAAGTGGTCTATTTTTTCTTAAAATATTTATAAGCTCTAAACATGTTTATTAATTGACAATACATTTTATGTGTTGGACATACTACAGTGGAAACACCACAAAGCTATGTGGTACAATGACCTTAAATTTTACATCACAAAGTAGGATAACAAGAAGAAAACACTACTAAATATTGAGCCAATCGTCGACGACTCTTCGTCTTTCTAGCCATGACCATGCATAGCTATAATGAAAAAAAGACATTTTCACAAAACATCTTTTATTTTCTAGTCGTATTTTTTACATTTAAGAATGGGAATCACAACATTTTTAGTCAAGGAATTTTCATGTTTAGGCATGGTAAAGGCCATCAGAAGTCGCATCTCAATTCCGACGGGTAGTCACGTAACATTTTTGAATGCAAATTGTGGCATTTTAGATGAGGGAAGTGTGACGTTTAAGCGTGGGAAAGGTCGTCGCAAGTCATGTGTTAATTGTGGCAGCCAATCGTGCAATCTTTAGGCATGGAAAGTGTGATGTTTTGGTGTGGGAATTGTGACGTTCTAGGCGAGGGCATTGCGACTTTGAGGCGAGCGAAATGGGACATTTAGGTGTAGGTATATTGATGGCCCTAGGTAGTGCGATGTTTATATGGGTGTTCCAATATCGAAGAAGTTGGGAATTTAAAAAAAATCACCTCCCAAACATGTCACCTCCCAAATATGAAAAATGCAAGCTTTGTATTATGATGGAACCCATGATTTGTAAGTACATGAAAGTTGGATGCTTGACATGGACCTTGATTTTATTATATTATGATCTTGGAAGATAAGAATGTTTCCTCAAGGAATTAATTGCTTTAAAATAAGAATATTATTTCATTTGCTTGTTCTCTTCTGCATTATAACTTATAAGCCTTTTTCCATTTTATGATATCTCTACTTTTTTGGAGCCATGAGAGCTTTTATGCAATTTCCTCCCCATTATTATGGTGTGGAATGTTCAGTATGGATATCCTTGGAATCTAAATCATATTTGGAATTTATTTCACCATCAATCCATTCTTTAAGATTTTATGATGTCTCTTAACTAATCATTCCTTGGGTTTCCTCCTTTTCTCCTTGCTTTTCCAACACAATAGTGCCCTATCAAAAATTGTGTTAAATTCATTTGTGGCTAGGTGATAATATGTGTCAATGTTAATAATTACAATACTATCACAATATATGGTTGAGATGCTCATTGTTGATTTTTGTAGCAACATTCTTATTGGCCAGGGTCAAAACCCTCAAACTGAGGAAATTGATCACAATAAAACGATCTCTTGATACAAGTTGTAGTATGATTCCTATTAATCTATTGGAGTGTCTCCTTATAGGTAATTAATATGTCATCTAGTTCAACAACATGTTTGTCTTGATTATGAAATAATTAGTGGAAATATGATTAACTTAGTTGAATCTTGTTAATCATTTTTCTCTCAATAATTATGCCTTATGAAGGAAAATAATTCCTAAGAAAGACAATCACTCATTATTACCTTGAGGAATACTTTTTGTAAAATATTCAATTTCAACCTTTTTAGTGTTGATATCTTCTATACTATAAGAAACATGAGCTGGAAATCCTCAGTATGATCTTGTTAATTTATTGACACCTTGCAAAATTTGTGTGTTGCAAACAAATTATTTAATGGTAAATTGCATTACCATTAATGAGAATTGGTAATTATTAAAAGACATGAAGTCCATTCAAGAAAAACTATGAATGCATGAGAAATAAATTGATTATTTCCCATGTTTTAATATCATAGTTATAAGGAATGAAGTTGGATAACTAAAAACGATCGGAAAAATGGAAACCATAGAAATGGCTATGGATCAATAATACCAGTTGTGACGCAAAACTAGTTCTTGAGAATGGAACTATTCCAGTATCTTTGAACTCACTTACGATCTAGAAGATAGTTGTTGATGGGTTTGCAACCTCCTTCTGGGAAGAGGTACCTAAATATAGTTCACAAGAAAGGTTAGTAATACTTATTTATAGAAGTACTGCATTAATCTTTCATGTGATATGATTCTCATATGTTCACATGAAATCACTGATGGAATTTGTTGACCATGATTGATTATTCAGGCCTTATACAGAATACAATAGGGAAATATCATCTTTCAAGAAAGAAACATCTCCAATTCCTTCTACGAGACAATGAAAATCTCCTAAATACCCAGAGTATGTATTTTCTAGAAGGCATGAGTTGTTATTACCACAAGCATTGTGCATCCCACTTTCTTCTACTTGCGATGGTGCACAAGATGGAGAGAAAAAAATCTATATGATAGCTTCATCATTTCTCAGAGAAAGACTCTTTTCGGGTTGTTTCCATAAAACATAACTTACAAGGTAGTGTATTGGATATTTCCATCCAGCTATTTTCATATAGCATGCATGGTAAGAATGCCCCATAAATTGTTCAAGCTCAAGTCACTTTTCTCGTTACACATTCTCTTAAATTGTTCAAGCTCAATTCACTTTTCTTGTTATACATTCTCTTGTTCATGAAAATGACAACATTGTATAAATAAATATGGTTACAGTACTCTTCAGCCATTATAGCCTTCATGGAATAGTTACTAAAAGAAATGCATATTATGCATAAATCAAGGGAGATAAGGTCTTCTTCCTTATATTTTATTACTTCCGTAAAGTCAAAGGGAAATCTGAATCTCAGGCATCAGTAGGACCCCAGACAATATCTAGAAAGGGCTCTACTTCAATCACTCAAGCAATAGAATCACTAACAGAAACTTATGTCGAGATCCATAGCAAGACTAAAGGGTTTGAGCAAAGTTTTCAAAGTCCAAATCACCAATACGTTGGTCCTTCACAAGAGGGAAAATCGTGTAATTTGAGAGGAGAGGGAGAAACAAGTGGAGCTACTAAGGTAGAGCCACAATTGTTTAAATTAGGATCTCCTGTGGTCCCAGATCTGAGCAGTGCAGCAAATCCCCTTTAGATTGTGAGTGCTCCACCCACTCAGATAACACCCCCTTAACTAGGAAATCACCGAAGAATATTGGCACATCTTTGACCAAATGGTGACTCAACCTCCTCAAGGTCAAACGTTGATGTTGGAATATCCCATCATTTACCAAGTATCCAACGCCTTGATGAAAGTTATTCCTTTGCAAAATACCCCAATCTTTCATGGGATGACATCGTAGGATCCGGATGCTTTCTTATTTGAGTTTGACGTCCTGTGTAGAGGTTATGATTACACCACAAATCCTCAAAAATTGAAATTGTTCCCCTCCACCTGAAAAGGAGTAGCTCTACGATGGTTTATGGGTTCAGGTGACAACACCATTAACTCCTAGGATGACATGAAAACTTATTTTCTCACAAAATATCAAGACTACTATAGGACTAGGGAATTAAAATATGAAATATTTAAAATGTCTACAGAGGATAATGAAACTCTACAAGAATATGTCGAATGGTTTCAGTACAATTTGTAGAGATCCCCTCACTCCACATTACCAAAATCAGTCCTTAAAGCCATTTTAATAAAAGGGATGAAAGAAGAATGGGTAGAAACTTTAAATCTGATGGTGAAAGGTGAAATTTGTGAAATTTCTCAAGAAGACTATGACGAAATTGTCTGATTGTGTTTCAAGTGTTTGTGAGGTAGCACATGGATCGGGCTACAAAGCCAAGACTCCATGACTAGAGGAGGAAAACCTCCTAGCGGAGGCGTGACAAGAACGAAGATTGGAAACCTCCTGTAGAATTTTAAGACAGATATCTTAGGCACGTTGACTACATAGTTAGACATCTTACATGTCAGACGAAGACAAGCTAAGTCAGAACAAATGCTAGCCATATTCTACCCACGATGATGAAAGAAGCACATCCGAGGAGAATTTCCTTTGAACATGATTCAGACGTGCTTTATATGCACCAAGGACCATGTCACGAATCAGTGTCCATCACTTCCTGGGTTAAAATCAATATTCAAAGAAGTTGAAGAAGGAATAGAGCCAACATACTTAATGGCACAATGTAGACAATGGCAAGCACAACCCTCAAGTATGCCCCAAGACCCATCTTTGTTCTTTCCTATGCAATATCATCAACAACAAAATCCTGGAACAACATGGCTAGGTCAACCACCTTTCTCTGCCTAGAAATCCCAATAGTATTCCATGTCACCATGGCCAAACCGACTCTTCCCAGGAGCTGGCTAGCCAAATCCACAATAATCTACCCCCTTCTGGCAAAATTCAGCTAGTAATCGTTACCCTTCATAATGGGCTACTTCAACTTCACAGAACCCAAATTGGCCTCAAAACTGGCAGCACCCTATGGGGATGAAAAATTTACCCATGGGAGTGGGTTCTCAACCTCAGCCCACATTACCTAATCCATTTCAAATCCCTCGACCTTCACTACACCCCCAACTTCCAACTCAACCAAATCCGAATCCTAATAACAATAGACCAGTCCAATATGTACAAATTCTTGAGAGTTCGGATAATGATACAGGACCAGTAGAATATAATGAGATTCGACAAAGGTTAGGACACATTATTTCCTCAAAATAAAATAAAGAAACTGAAAGCAAAAAACAACCTGAAATAAATCCTTCGACTTTGATTTCTATGGAAATAAAATAGGGAGAAGACACAATCGAGAAGTATAATTCAGATAAAATTATATTTTCTTCTCCCCAAGATATTAGTAATACCTAAACCCACTGCCTATCCTAGTTTTGAAATATTAGGGGAATTAATAAAATTGTGTGTAAATATTCTGCTCCTCCAGGCCATACAAGACATCCTAATATATGCAAAAACAATTAAGGAGTTATGTGGGAAAAGGCTTGGGAGGAAATTGAAAAATCCACCAACAGTCAATGTGGTAGGAACTTTATCTGACCTTATTCAAGGTAAACAAGAATTGATTAAATATGAATACCTAGGGAATCTTATAGTAACCATTCAAATACAATGCTACACCTTTCCGAAAACATTAGTAGATCTTGGAGTAGCTGGTGGGCTCTTGTATTGCAACAATCATGCTGCAACTCCTGGGGCTTCCTTCTCTACTTTTATCAACCCGGTAGTTCGTAACAAACTTGGAAGCGAATGTGTTATATGCACAAGTACTAGCTCTTACTGTAGGCTGTCACTTGATTAGATGGTGCAAGTTAGCTAGGAGCTTAAGCTAGGCTCTGCGAGTTCTCAAAAGAAAATTTTACTGTGATGGAAGAAAGCTAACTCTACAGGGGCTATTCTATTTGCAGAAAGAGAAGGAAAACTAAAATGAAATGCAAACTCTAACAAACCCTAGTTTACCCACTAACCCTATTTTTGCAAGAAAAGAGATGGAAGCTAATGAAGTGAGTGCCATTGACTACTGAAAAGGTAAATTGGATTTATTCAAGCTACTTCTGAAGAGAAATGAGAAGAAAACATCTTTTTGTACCTTTGAGTATTTTTATGTGGGATTATTATGCCTGTGATTTGACTGATTGTGACTGTGCAAAGATTTGGTGGCAAAGGAAAATGGAGTTGGCTTTTGCAAAAGGTGAGGAAGGTGTGGAGAGGTCCTAAGAAGCCCCTAGTACCCTTTTGAAGACTTCCATTGCAATCAGACTTCGAAAAATCACTCACAGGGAATTCTACAGGAGGCTACAGGGGATCTACAGCAGGAGGACGTAAGCTATTTTTAGGGTTTCGAAGGTGGAAGAATGACGGGAGGGGGGAAATGAAAGCTGGTTGAAGGTTTTGGGGTGTCTAAAACTTGTCAAGGAAGATCAGGGATGAAGGTGATGGTTGGATTTGCTCAAATGGCAAGAAAGCAACTTTATGGAAGAAAATGCAGAAATTAGGGAAGATTGGAAAATTGTTTTGAATGAGTTGGGAAATCTAGGAGAAGTGAGCTGGTGCTGGATGTTTCATGGAGGGATGGTGAGTTGAGATGTCCTGCAAGAGATCTGCACATTCACTTATCAAAACTTGACCAAAGAAAGAACTAAAAACAAAGTTTTGTCTAGCTTAACCTAATTTTTGACCTAAAAACAGAAAAATGTTGAACAATACCTTATGAATAGAAAAGCATGTGAGAGAACTATGGAAAATGAACAGGAGATGATCTAAGAATGTGAATCTAAGATACTATAAACTTTTCCAAATCAAGTTATGACACTAGCAGTTGCATGAAAGAGCAAAAACAATGTTTTTGGTGGCACCAAAAGT
Organism: Pinus taeda; assembly: GCA_000404065.3. Lineage (NCBI taxonomy): Eukaryota > Viridiplantae > Streptophyta > Pinopsida > Pinales > Pinaceae > Pinus > Pinus taeda. The sequence goes on along the minus strand of APFE030824068.1, from coordinate 131,730 downwards.
GCCTTGACCTCGAATCATAGTCCCAAGAACGGAGAAAGGATATCAGGGCCTTCTGTGGCCTTTTTTAATCTTATTTTGTCAATGTATCAACCTAATTGCTCAACTAAAACAAAAACAACTATGTTAATCATCAAAAGAAACCTAACTTAACAAAGTAAGATGAATCTATGCAACATAAATTAACTCATGAATGGAAGCAAGAAAACATATAAATACACAAAGCAGGTGATGGGCAGCATGGGTTAGGCCCCAACCCAAGAGCTTCAACCCTTTGAAAGAGATCAATGCTAGCTCAAAAACTGTTTCATCTTCATTTATCCAAGAAATAGCAGTTGCATCACATAAACTGTCTTCAAAAAGAACTTGAAAATAAGCTGACCAATGTACTGCACAGAGGTGCGAAAATATAATAAAAACTGGCTAACCTACTGAGGCTTGAAGCCTTCTTATCTATACAAATGGGGACTGACAATAGTCCTCCTAAAATCTAGGAACTCGGCTTCCTAGAACTGAAGATAAACAATAGTCCTACTTGACTTGCTCGGCTGCCTCTTGGAATCATCAATGTGGGCCTTTGTGCTCTGAGCTACTGATGGAGGATTCGAGGAAATGGGTCATTAATGAAGGAGACACCCTCCCTACAAGTACTCTTCCTTGTTTTCCTCAAGTTTGGTTTCCATTTTCTCATAAATGCCTTGTCTTTTTCCGAAATTGTCCAAAAAATCTGCAATAAACACTCATTAGACTACATGGCAAAGTGACTAACCCAATTCACTCTATTAGCATAAATATATTAAAAAGCATGCAACAAACTAATGAGAATGGTGGATTAAGTCAAAATAAGAGTCAAAGTGAGCCCATATAGTTACCCATTTATGGGGCTCATCATCACCCCCGTGCTGAATGGGTTGCTCATCCTCTGAGCAACTAATCTAGCTCTTCATCTTTAATAGCCCTGATAGATTCCATGACATCCGAAGCCTTTGATTTGATGTCTTCCTCTCTATCATGGAAACCTGCTTTCGTGTCCACTTCTCCCCATTGTTTATGTTCTTCCTCCTCCTTAACTCTTGCCAACAGTCCTAGCAGAAGTGGAGGATTGAGTTTAAGCCTAATCCAATTACCTTTCAAATTTTGCATTGAATGCTTATATAGGGGCACTCTCCTCATGGCTTCTCTCATCCTGTTTGGGGAGTGATATTCCTTGATCCTTAGGATATGTGGCAATGTATTCCACCTTCTCATGTAGGCATGAAGGCAGTCATTGCCAAACAATATCTCCATATCCTCGAAATGAGCAATAGCCTGTGCTTTCTTGTCAACATAATCAGGGAGAACTTGAGGATTGGCTGCAAGGTGTTGGTGGGCATAGATGAGAGCCAAGGTTTCTGCTGGTTCTGCCCTAATCATTAGGGGCTTACTCAACTCTTTTTTTATCAGTTTATGAATTTCCACTGCTCTCTTCTCTTCATGGCTCATCCAAGAAGCCATAGCCATTAACTGCAAGTCTCTCAATGTAGCATTTGGATCCCATAAATTCATGTCAGTGAGTGCCATGTTGTGTAGGTAAAATTCTATTAGCTTTTATTTATCCTTAGCGGAGCTATGATTACATAAATACATAAATGGGCCATAATCTTGAAATGGTATTGTGCCCCTCTGGGGAAGTGCCTTAATCTGGAATTGGAGCCATTGATCTTTGAGATACAATGAATATGATTTAGCCAGTTGTCTGTACTGCAATGCCTCCATTGCCCAGCTAGCCATGTAGGCTAACTGGGCTTCCTTCTCCTATATCTACCTTTTCAAAATCATCACTTCAGTTTTTGCCAGGAATTCTTTTTTTTTTTCCTTCTATTTCATTAGCGTCTCACTGTTTTTCTGTGGTTCTTCTTCTGGTTGTTGTCTCTCTGCTACTTCACTACCTGCCTAGGGTCCCTCTTTCTATTGTTGTCCTCTCAGAGTTGACAGCTCATTTCCTCCTTGAGGTTCCCTTTCTTGCAGTTTCTTTTTCAACAATTCATTTTCTTCCTGCAATTGAGCTCTTTTGATGCTCTCGGTATGCCTTACCAAGCTCAATTATCTGCTCATCTCTCTCAACTTGTTTTCCATGTGCCCTATATCTTCAACTCCTTTAGATTTTGCAATCTACATCTAGGTGTGAGTCTTGACTCTCTCCTTTTCCAATTCAAAGTAAAGAAGCCCTGCAAATTTTTGTGGGATGATCTTCCCACCCTCTAGAATATTGTAATAGGAGCCTAAGTTAGGTTGAGGTCTAGGCTCTGGTATCTGTTTTGCCTTACCTTCCTCTTAGGACTGTTCTTCTACCTTCCTTTCTAGTTTTTCAGTTTCTTTGAGCTTGGCCAGTGTCTCTTATAGAGAGGTTTGTGCCTCCTGTATGACTGCTTTAGAGTCCATTAATTTGATCCTTTCCTTCCAGGTGGAGGTCTTAGGACTCCCTCTCTCGTAGGTGATGGAGATTTTGGAGGAAGATTCCCCCTTTGTCACAGTAGGTGCATCCTCAATGATAATAGGTTCTTTAGAAGGTGGTTAAGGCTTGCCCACCTTGATTTTGGTGCTCCTTCGAGCTTTGAAACACATCGATGTTTGTCTTTTTCTTTTCCCCTTTTGCTTAACTAGAGTGCTCAGTGCGGCAAGAACAACTGCTGCTTCCCTTGCTAGTGTCTCAGGGGACACTTCTTGTTGTTCTTCCTCTTCACCTTCTGCAGTATTTCCTGTGTTTGTTGTCTCAGCTTTTGTTTCTGTTGTCTTTGGTGATGTTTTCTCCTTTTCTTTCTGAGCTTCTGCCTTTCCTGTCGTAGTCTTTTTCTGAGCTATCTTGGGCTTCTTCTCCTCAACTTTTTTCCTCTTTCTCTTCTCTACTTTTGATTCTGTTTTCCTCTCTATCTTAGGTTCAACTGTGGTTATGTCATGTTTCTCCTCTTCTCTCTGTTTTTTCTCTTTTTCTTCTTCTACTTGAATATTTTGTGCTTCCTCATGGATTTCCTTTTCAAGTTCCTCTTTCTGCTCCTCCTCTTCACTACCATATGGGCTAAGGTCATCAATGGGAGTTTTTATGTTGTCTTCTCTAGTCATGTTCCTAAAAATTTCCAAGGCTATAGGGATGGTGTATGTGTGGAGGGATTCCTCTACCAGTAATTTAATGAGCCTATGGTGGGCAAGCTGGTCTAGAACCCCTACATTCAACTTGGTGCCACACTCTATCAAAGATTGGAGGAGAAAATATGGCAGACTGAGTTTTCTAGATGCAGGTAGGTCCATTCCCTATCTTAGTTCATGCAATAATCTGAAATGATAACCATAGACTATACTGTATCTCCCTTCACAAGAGATATATTTCATGATCTGGTAGCTGACCTCACCCCATGGATGAGGTATATCTGTCTTTCTGACCCCATTCTTATCCTCTACAGGATGTTCACAAGGCTGAAAAATGTCTTTTTAGCAACATGTCCTAGTGGTTTTTCCACTTTGCTCCAAGGGAGCCCAAGTGGAAGACTTGTGATCCTGTTGATAAATTCTGGTGTAAGCTCTATGGTTAGGCCCCTGAAACTGACTATAGCATGGGTTTTTGAATGGGGCCTTAAAGACATAAGAAATTCCTCGGTGACTTCCTCATCATACCCATGAATTCTCGCAAAGAAAGGCATCTAATATGCCCTAGTAAAGAGGGCTACCACTTCTTTGTGTTCATACAATTTGGTGGAGTTTAGAGGCTCCTTTCTCATAAAACCCCCTGACATGATGTCTAGTGACTATTGGAAGTTCTCAGGTGAGGAGGAAGGCAACAAATTTCAAGACTAAAAACAGAGGAACAACTGAGGTTTATCTTTCTGGAACCAGAGAGGGAATTTTTAGTGTTTCTCTTTTTCACAACAACAATTTGCAATTTCCCCCCCTTTCAAACCCTGTTCTCAACCTGAATTTACTTCTCGATGAATTTTTAGGAAATCAATATTTTGACAAAATAGCGAGTATATAAAATAGTGCTTTTTTCTTTCTCACAAGATAAATAGGCTTGATTTATAGGCTTGATTTTCTTATGGTTGCATCCCTTCTTTACAGGAGAATAAAGGGAAGGAAAAGACAGACACTTAGTGCAGAGAGAAAAATGGAGAGACTGTATATAATTCAAAAAAACACAAGCATACTTTTTTGTTCACTTTCCCTTTCCTTTTCAACCCGGTATTTTTCTTCTAATCCCACCACCTTGTATAGATATATCACATGTAGAGTGGGTTTTGGATCCTACCTCTTCTCGAGCTCGAATTTGGAAAAAATTTCAAATTTTCCCTCTGTAGAGCTGCTCTCTAGCCTTCTTATAGAAAGGCTCCTATAGACTATGTTTCCACTCCTGTAGAATGCAATAATGCTCCTATAGAGCCTGATAAGCGGGGGGTTTTGAAAACATGCAGAGAGTGACTATTTCAATGTTCTGAAGGTGGTAGGTGAGTTATTGCAGTCGAGAACTCATCGATTCCAATGAAAAAAAAGGGTGGTGAAGGCTTCTACCATAGTGTACTTAAGATGATGGTGTGATCTACGGTGACGGGGTGAGGTGGCTGGAAGGGTACATTATCCCCATCCGGATAGTTGGTCCCCACTCCAGTGCCATTATGGTATTTCATGTCTCCTACCCACCATCACTTCCATCATTCCCGTTATATGCCACCACCACTACCAGTTCTAATTTTTTATTCCCGAGTTGATGGACCACACATGCTGACTGCACCTTCTGAACTTCTGTTTGAATTGGACGAGGATTTTTTGAACTCAACAAGGGTGGTTTGAACTAACCAAGGGTGGCTAGTTAGCTGGCCATCAATTTAATTTAATTGCAACCATCTCAATGGTTCGTGCAGTTCCTAAATAATATTCACACAACAAAGGAACAGGTTTAGCCACTTACCTGTAAGTCGCTATCGTGCTCTGCGTGCTCAGACTTTGGCACTTCGTTTTTTTTTTTTTTGCTACTGTTGTTGGTGCTCGTGGTCTCTGAACTGGTGGCTTGGCTACCTTATGCTGGTGATTTTTTATCAGGAACTGCTCCTTACGCGTTGCATACACCTTGGCTGAATTGACCCTGCCTTTGGAGCTTGTTTTTTAAAGGGATCAGCTGTTACAGGAATCCTTCAAGATTTCATGTAGCTGCTTCTCCCTCTAAAATTTCTGGCTGATGCTTGAGCAGGGACTGAAGAGACAGCTGAAGAAGGTTCTGAAGGAAAGGAATAACAGTTGGAGTGCATCAGGTAAGAAACAAGTGAAGAATGTTTCTGTTTTATTCATTATTATTTTCTTTTGTTTAAAACCATAAGAAACAGAATTTCTGTGTTTTATGTGTAGGGAAGAAAAAGCGAGTGGGAAGATGGTGGTGCAGAGATGAAATTGAGAGTTAGGAGGATGAATGGTGGTAGGGAGGTCCATAGGCCTTCTGGACAGACTTCTAGCCTCGAAGTCTTTCCTGAACTTGATTTTGAGCTTCCTGTGTTTTCTACAAGAGTCTCCTATAGAATGCACAGTGTCTCCTTTAGGATGCAAAATTTCCAGAACAAGTGAGACTAAGGCTTGGGGAAAGACAATGGCGATGGAGAAATGAGCTATCAAGGGTGTATACAGCCTGGCCATGTCCATTTTCTTCTGTGACCCCCCTGCAATCTACAATGCACTCAAAAGATGTTAGTTTTTTTTTTTCTTTTTTTTTTTAGATAGTTAGGGTGCCTCCAAGAGGTTTTCACCCTCACTTCTTTCCCTGGGTACCTCCAGGAGGTTTTCACCCAGGGATCTTTTATTCTTTTTCCATTTTTTTTTAGAGTGTGGGTGGAGTGGAGGCAAAGACCTGCTCTATTACCAACACTGTTTTACTCAGATTCTCAATGAATTCCTGCTTGGAAAGGGGCTTCCTGTAGATCTTCAACCTATGCTCATTGATGAGCATAGGGATGGCTTCTTCATCGGTGGTCCGATCAAAACTGATCCATTATCATTGCAAGTTTCTATTGTGTATGGTCCCAACCATCTTGTCCTCAGTTTGCCCTTGAAATCCTGATATTGTGAATCATACAGCAGTGCCAAATCCCCTTCCTGGAATTCTTTTTCTTTGAGGTGTCTATCATGTCATATTTTCCTTTGAAGTTGGATTACCTTTGAGTGGAGAAGGGCCTGCAATCTCTATTCATCCAATCCATTGAGCTGAAGTAACCTGTCCTCTTCTGCATGGCTGAGATCTGGGTCCAGCTGAGCTGCCATCCTTAAGGTGTTATATTCAAATTCTATTGACAGTAAACCCTTCTTTCCATAGACCATCTCATAGGGTGTGAACCCCATGGTGGTTTTCCAAGTGGTGTTATAGGCCCAGGTGGCCTCAACCAATCGATCTACCAAATCCTTCCTGCTATTGCTCACTACCTTGGTCAAAATTCCTTCCAAATCTCTGTTAGTGACTTCCACCTGTCCATTTGCTTGCAGATGATAAGGGGTGGAAGTTTTGTACTTAATTATGTGGTGTGTGAGTAGGTATTCAATCAGATTGGACATAAACTGACTCCCTTTATCTGTGATTAATTCTCTTAGATATCCAAACTTGTAGAATATGTTCTCCCTCAAAAACTTAGCTACTTTTTCTTCTGTTGCTGCCTTGATCACCTTTGTTTCTACCTATTTTGTCAGATAATTAGTACACACAATGATGTAAGATTTATGTTTTGAAGGAGGGTTGATATGACCCACAAAATCCATGCCCCACTTCTCAAATGGCTCGAAATTAATTGCAGGGGAATCTCATCCCTTGGAGTAGGTTTCCCCATCCTTTGACATCGGTCAAATTGACTAATATATCTTCTGACATCTTGATGAAGAGTGGGCCAATAGTAACCTGCTTGCAGAATTTTGAAGGCAGTCCTCTATGCTGCAAAATGGCCCCCATAGGGCCCATCATGACAAGTTAGGAGAATGTCAAAAATTTCCTCCTCCCTGACACAACGCCTCAAAAATTGATCTCGGCCAAGTTTAAAAAGATTACCCCCAACCTAGGTGAATGGGGCACTTTTTCTCACGATCTTGCTCTTCTCTTTTGAGGACAGTTGTGGCAGAAACTGTGCTGAAACCAAGTAATTTGCTATATCAAGAAACCATGGATAGAGTACTAAAATAACAAATAGGTGTTCATCTGGCATTTGGTCATCCACTATTCCTTCTTCACTTGCAGGCAAATCTAATCTAGACAGAAAATCAGCAACAACATTTTCCTTACCCGGCTTATAAAAAATGGTTAAATCAAATTGTTGTAATAACAGTAACCATCTAATAATATGAGCATTTACATTTGGTTTATTCATCAAATACCTAATTGCAACATGATTAGTGTGTACGAATGTTTTATAGCCAGTGATGTAGTGTCTAAACTTATTTAGGGAATGGACTACAGCTAGGAGCTCCTTTTCTATTACAATGTAGTTTAATTCTGCCTTAGACAAGTTTTTAATAACAAAATATATGGCATAAGGTAGTTTCTCATCAACTTTCCCTAAGGCTGCTCTTATCACTTTGTTCGAGGCATCTGTATGAATGTGGAAAGGTAGGGCCTAGTTTGGACCTCTCAAAATTGGGGTAGTTACCAGTTTACCTTTCAAGGTATCCAAAGCCTCTTGACAGTTGTCTGTCCATATGAACTCAACATCTTTTCCCAAAAGACCAAACAATGGGGAGGCTAGCTTACTAAAATCCTTAATGAATCTTCTATAATACCCTGCTAAGCCTAGGAAATTCTGAACATCTCTTACCTTTTGAGGAGGTGGGACCCTTTGGATGATGGCAATCTTATTGGCATCCACCTCTAATCCTTGTTGAGAAATTGTATGACCTAGCACGGTCCCTTCAGTCATCAGGAATTCACATTTTTCAGGACTGAGGGATAGGTTCATTTCAATGCATTTGGCTAAAACTTTTACCAAGTTAGTCACAGCTTCCTGGAAGTTAGAACCATAAGGGGTAAAGTCATCAATATAGATTTCCACTGAGTCATGAACCAGTTCAGTAAATATGCTCAGTTCTGCTCTCTGGAAAGTGGCTGGAGCATTGCACAACCCAAAAGGAAGGATCCAGTATGAAAACGTACCCCAAGGACAAGTGAAAGTGGTCTTATCTTGATCTTCTGGGCTAATTTGGATCTGGTTGTACCTGCTAAACCTATTTAGGAAGGAGAAGAATTTCTTCCCTGCCAGGCCATATAACACTTGATCTATGAAAGGCAAAGGGAAATGGTCTTTCTTGGTGGCCTTGTTTAGTTCCCGATAATCTACACAGATTCTCCACTTCCTATTTTTCTTTGGCACTAGCACCAAAGGAAAGACCCATTCGCTGTCAGAGATTGGGTAGATGAATCTTGCATCCAACAACTTTTGCAGTTCTTCTTTGACAATGTCCTTAAGGGCTGGATTCAGCCTCCTTTGAGGCTGCCTAACTGGTTTACAATCTTCTTTAATGTAAATGTGATGAGTACAGATTGAAGGGTGGACTCCCTTCATCTCCATATAGCTCCAAGCAAAAGCATCCATGTGGTTTTTCAATAAGCTACATAGTTCTTTCTCCTGAGAGGTGGATAAGGATGAGTTTATCTTCAAAGTTCTTTTAGGGTCGAATTCCACATTCTTAACTTGGAGAGAGGTTGGATCAGCCACATATAGATCAGCTAAAGGATTGGCTTGGGCCTCTTCCACCAATTCTACTAATGGCAACACACTGGGGGGTGGATTTTGAATCAAGTTTCAATAAGATCATCCTCAGTTTGTGGGCCCCCCATGGTAGGCTCTACTGTACACAATGGTGTGGAATAGACTTCATCCTCATCTTCCTCCTCCAACCAGAGAGGTAAATCATGTTCTAACAGAGGTTGGGCAGGAGGACATAGGATTAGTTGTTTGGACATATGCCCATTCTTGATTGTCATGTTCCCAGCTCAACAACTGATGTAGGCATCTGCAGTGGCCAACCAAGGCCTTCCCAGGATGAGCGGATACCTAGTGAGCTTTACCTTTGGCTGGAGAACCAGGAAATCAGTAGGGTACTCCCAAGAATCAATTGAGACCATTACATCTTCCACAATCCCCTAAGGGGTCATGATGGAGTGGTCTGCTAACTACAGTACTGTTGTGGTCTTTCTCAGGCAACCTTGAAGGTTGAGCTTGAGCATACTATCCTTGTTCATCACATTAATGGCAGCCCCTAGATTAATTAGGGTATGGGGGATTACGGTGCCATTGATGTGGACATTGACTGTAGGACTCCGAGTGTCCAGATATTTCAGACAGATTACCTACCCCAACATCAAGACGAACAGTTGTCCTATGACATTGATAGTTGGAGCATCTCTCTTACACCTGCCTAGATGCCTGACGCACTTCTCCTTGATCAAATTTTTGTATATAGGCACATCTTTTATTGCTTGGAGAAGTGGTATATTTACACATAACTATTTCAATTCTTCCAAAAGTTCAGTTTCTTCTGGGGTCAGTTGTGTGGTTCCAATTAATCTCTCAGGAAAGGGTGGAATGTATTTTGGTTCACTTTCCTGTTTTTCTTCCTCATCCTCCTTAGGAGGAGGTTGGCTATCTGGGAGAACCTTCCCAGATCATAGGTTAATCTCCTAAATCTCCACATCATAGGTCAAACATGATTTTTCTCCGCTATATACCTGTTGGGCCTGTCTGTTAGTGGGGTTCAAGTTCGGTTGAGCAGGTATTTGGGGTTTTCTTAGTGGAGCAGGGGGTGATGATTGTGGTTGAAGAGGTGGTGGAGGCAAAAGAGCGGGAGGATAGTTGTATTGGGGCCTCCACCCCTGGTGAGGTGCATTCCTTTGAGGCTATGGCTGAGCATAAGAGTGAAATGAATGAGCAACAGGCGGAGCCTGTTATTGAGGTGGATACGACCAAGGAGAGGGTGTGGACTAGGAAGGATGAGTAGGGGGGCCCTAAGAAGGCATGGAAGTGGCTTGATTGGGGTTGTAATAGGGCTAGGATGTCCCTTGCATTCCCTATTGGTAAGGTCTGGGTCCATGTTGCCTCCTTTGGTTCATGAAATAGAGTGGTTCAGTGGCTCCATCAGCCCCTTGATATGTAGCTTTAATTCCGGGCAAGGAAGGGTACTGATTTGTAGGATTCTTTACAGACTAAACACACTTCTATAGAGTGCAATGGACATTCGTTCCTAGGATGCTTTCTAGTGAATCTGGGACAAAATATGGCCAAAGCTCTCTTGGCTTCCTCTTGCTTCCTTTTGATATGCAAGGTATCCATTTGCATGGAAAGAGTCTGTCTCATCTCACTCTTTAAATCTTCTAGCCAATTCTCAAGTTCATTTCTCAGAGATGAACTAGATGAGGGTGTGCTGGCTCAAGGTTGACTTCCCCTACCTCTCTTTCTAGCTGACCTAGAATGGTTTCTAAACATAGTCTTTATATCATCATAAGGTAGTTGATAGATGTCTCCCCCAGCTAGCAAATGGAGGGTATCTAGAAGGTCTTCAGGGACTCCTCTGAGCAGGACCAACTTCAAATATTCGGGGTCAAGTGTGCACCTAGCCCTTTTATAATTGAGTTTAAATATTTCTTCATAGTCTTCTAATGATTCGTCACTTCCCATGGTCATTCAGAAGATTTCTTCCTTGGTATCCTTTGACCTACAATAGTCCTGGTATTTGTTGTTAAAGGCTTGCTGCATCTAAGCCCAAGATGTGATACTGTCTCTAGGTAACCCCATGAACCAGCGCAATGTTGCATCCTTGAGGGTAGAAGGAAACAATTTCAATTTCTCCTCGTCTTCTACATAGTCATAGGTTTGACAGAGAACAATAAATTCAAACAAGAAAGTATCAGGATCTTTGGTAGTCAGTCCATGGAAGTGAGGTAAGGCTGAAGGACTTATATTTTTCATTTTTGTGTCTCCATTGGTCTCTCGAATAGGAAAGGCACTTTCTCTCCTTTCCCCATTTCCTCTAATGTTTCTGTCATTAGCCATGGTCTCAGGAGGAATGGTTTCTTGCTCTTCTTCTGTTATAACATCTTCATATATCTCTGGAGGTTCACCTATAGGTTCTTCTGGATCACTACCACCAAAGAAGAGAGAAGGGTGACTTAGTGATGTGGTGGGGGTGTTGGGTAGGAATTTCCCTGAATTATCTCTATTCCTACGAGGCATGAAATGAATTTTTTTTTTTTGGTGATTTTTGTGTTTTTTTCTGCTTGTACATGCAAAACTGAAATGGATTGAACAACAAATTCCAACTAACTAAAATGAACTTGCTGAAATGAAATTGAAAAATTGAAATGAAAGCAACGAAATGACTAATCTACTTTTCTGGAATGGAAATTGCAGAATTGAAATGAAAGCAAGAAATGCCTAATCTATGCTTGCTGAAATGAAATTGCAGAATTGAAATGAAAGCAAGAAATGCCTAATCTACGCTTGCTGAAATGAAATTTTAGAATTGAAATGAAAGCAGGAAATGCTTAAGATACTTTTTCAAAATTGAAATGAAACAACTACTCTACTTTTGCTGAAATAAACTACTTAGCAGAATGTTGCAGTGGAGAATAGAATAAAAGTAGTAATCAAAAAATACTCTGACGCTTCCCCTAGCAACAATGCCAAAAAGAATGGTGGGCTCCAGTATTGCAGCAACCATGTTGCAACTCCTAGGGCTTCCTTCTTTACTTTTATCAACCCAGTAGTTCGTAACAAATTTGGAAGCCACGGTGTTGTATGCACAAGTACTAGCTCTTACTGTAGGTCGTCACTTGATCAGCTGGCGTAAGTTCGCTAAGAGCTTAAGCCAGCTTCCATGAGTTCTCAAAAGAAACTTTTAATGTGATGGAAGAAAGCTAACTCTATAGGGGCTATTCTACTTGCAGAAAGAGAAGAAAAACTGAAATGAAACGCAAACCGTAACAAACCCTAACAAACCCTAGTTTACCCACTAACCCTATTTTTGCAAGAAAAGAGATGGAAGCGAATGAAGTGAGTACCATTGACTACTGAAAATATAAATTGCATTTATTCAAGCTACTTCTGAAGAGAAATGAGAAGAAAACATATTTTTGTACTTTTGAGTATTTTTATGTGGGATTATTATGCTTGTGATTTGACTAGTTGTGACTGTGCAGAGATTTGCTGGCAAAGGAAAATGGAGTTCTCTTTTGCAAAAGGTGAGGAAGGTGTGAAGAGGTCCTAAGAAGCCCCTAGTACCCTTCTGAAGATTTCCATTGTGATCAAATTTCGAAAAATCACTCACATGAAATTCTACAGGAGGCTGCAGGGGATCTACATGAGGTTCTACAGGAGGATCTACAGGAGGAGGACGAAAGCTGTTTTTAGGGTTTTGAAGGTGGAAGAATGATGGGAGAGGGGAAATGAAAGATGGATGAAGGCGTTGAGGTCTCTAAAACTTGTCAAGGAAGTTTAGGGATGAATGTGATGGTTTGATTTGCTCAAATGGAAATAAAATAGCTTTATGGAAGAAAATGTAGAAATTAGGGCAGATTAGCAAATTGTTGTGAATGAGTTGGAAAATCTAGGAGAAGTGAGCTAGTGCTAGCTGTTTCATGGAGGGATGGTGAGTTGGGATGTCCTGCAAGATATCTACACATTCACTTATCAAAACTTGACCAAAGAAATAACTAAAAACAAATTTTTGTCTAGCTTAACCTAATTTTGACCTAAAAACAGAAAAATGTTGAATAGTACCTTATGAACAGAAAAGCATGCAAGAGATCTATGGAAAATGAACAAGAGATGATCTAAGTGTGTGAATCTAAGCTACTATCAACTTTTCCAAATCAAGTTATCACATTAGCAGTTGAATGAAAGAGCAAAAACTGTGTTTTTGGTGGCACCAGTAGTGCCTTGACCTCAAATCATAGTCCTAAGAAGGGAAAAAGGAGATCAAGGACTGCTGTGGCCTTTTTGAATCTTATTTTTTCACTACAGCAACCTACTTTCTCAACTGATACAAAAACAACTATGCTAATAATCAAAAGCAACCTAACTTAACAAAGTAGGATAAATCTATGCAACAGAAATTAACTCGTGAATGGAAGCAAGAAAACATATAAATACACAAAGGAGGTGTGGGGAAGTTTGGGTTGGGCTGTAACCCAAGAGCTTCAGCCCTCTGAAAGAGATCATTGCTAGCTCAAAAGTCATTTCATCTTCATTTATTAAAAAAATAGCTGTTACATCACATAAATTGTCTTCAAAAAGAACTCGAGAATAAGCTGACCAATGTACTGCACCAAGGTGCGAAAATATACTAACAACTGGCTAACCTACTAAGGCTCGAAGCCTTCCTATTTATACAAATGGGCACTCCCAACAGTCCTCCTAAGATATAGGAACTTGGCTTCCTAGAACTGAAGATAAACAACAATCCTACTTGACTTGCTCGGTTGCCCCTTGGAATCATCACTGTGGGCCTTTGTGCTCTAAGCTGCTGATGGAGGATTCGAGGAAAGGGGTCATTGATGAATGAGACACCCTCCCTACAAGTGCTCTTCCCTATTTTCCTCGAGTTTGGCTACCATTTGCTCATAAATTCCTTGTCTTTGTCCAAAATTGTCCAAAAAATATGCAATAAACACTCATTAGACTACATGGCAAAGTGACTAACCCAATTCACTCTATTAGCATAAATATATTTAAAAACATGGAACAAATGAATGAGAATGGTGGATTAAATCGAAATAAGAGGCAAAATGAGCCCATATAGTTACCCATTTTCGGGGCTTATCATCAGCCATCAATATTTTGACTACTGAAACATGCAGGGTTTTGGGCGTTACAGCCTTGGAACCCACCTCAACCTTATTAGAAAATGTCGACAGATTAGTAGTCAAACTCAAGGGAACCTTACAAGATGTAATTGATTTTGTTGATTCTTGGGAATATGTTGTGGATTTCCTAGTCATTAACCTAAGGAGTAGGCTAGATGGACATCCTTTGATATTGGGTCGACCTTGGTTAGCAACAACAGATGCTTATATAGGATGTCGTGTAGGGAACATGACTATTACATAAGGAAATGTTGCGAAGAATATTGTTTTGTATCCCTCGCTAAACCAAGTCTACCTATTGTAAATACTCAGTTGCACCCCCTAGATACTTGGAAGAAAACATCTTCTCTTCTCTTAGACTGGAAGAAGCTCTTGAATTTAAGAATTAGACGGAGAGCAATGTGATTAATAATTTCATTAATATGCTAGTTTTCATGAATATTCCAACATGCCAAGTATTAAAAGCCATTATTGATAATGAAGCATAGGGAGATCACTTCAAGGGTGCATGTGATCAACATATACCCACAACCATTGTTTATAACAGTAGGCTAATTGAGATTGAATCATGAAAAATGCTTAACATTAACGATATCCCAGTGGATAGCCCCCAACAACAAAGGCTTATTCAAGTTCTTTAGAAATATAAAAAATCTTTTGCTTGGGAATACTTAGACATGAAAGGTATATATCCCTAGTTTTGTACCCTTCATATCTACATCGAGAAGGATGCTTGTACCATTAGGCAGCCCCAAAGAAGGTTGAATCCTCACCTCAAGGATATTGTGAAAGAGGAACTGCAAAAGTTGCTAGATGTAAATTTTATTTATCCTATCTCAGATAGCCAATGGGTCTCCCCGTTGGTATTTGTTCCCAAGAAAAAAGGGAAGTGGTGAATCTATGTGGACTATAGGGAACTGAATAAATCCACCCAGAAGGATCATTTCCCTCTTCCGTTCATTGATCAAATTATTGACACCCTAGCAGGGAAACAAATTTTTTCCTTCCTCAATGGATTCAGCAACTATAATCGGATCTAGATCGCGCCTGAAGACCAGGACAAAACCACATTTACCTACCTGTGGGGAACATTTGCATACAAAGTTTTACCCTTTGGTTTATGCAATGCCCCAACCACATTTCAAAGGGCGATATTGAGCATTTTTTTTAATCTGATCAACAAAGGGCTTGAAATTGATATGGACGATTTTACCCCCTATGGGAGTGATTTTGAGCAAGGCTTGAGAAATATGGAAAAGGTACTTGAATGATGCATTTCCACTAGGTTATGCTTAACCAATGTAAAGTGTCATATGATGATGACCGATGGTGTGGTTTTGGGACACTACATCTCTACGGAAGGAATACAAGTAGATCCAAGGAAAATAAAGGTTATTCTTGCACTACCCACACCCACCACCCAAACCAAGGTACGTAATTTCATTGGATTGCGGGGTATTACACAAGTTTATTGAAAATATTTCAAAAATTGTTGCAACTTTGTATGTTTTAACTGGTAATGTTGAATTTAATTGGTCTGACAAATGTGATGTTGCCTTTGCAGATCTGAAGAAGTTGATTTCAACTGCACCAGTATTACGAGAACCAAATTGGGAGCTACCTTTCCATATTTATATAGACACAACAATAGGTGTTGTTATCAGACAAGAGGAGGACAAAAAGCCCTATGCTATTTGTTATATTAGCAAAAATCTCACTTCTGCTAAACTCAATTACACAGTCACAAAAGGAATTTTTAGCTGTTATTTACGCCATAAATAAGTTTAGACATTATATAACAAGCTATTCAGTGTTTCTATATACTGATCATTCTGATATTAGATATTTAGCCAATAAACCTATTACTAATTAGCAGGTGACTCGTTGGCTATTACTTTTGTAGGAGATTGATATTACCATTAAGGATCGATGAGGGAAGGAAAATCTGGTTGCAGATTTTCTGTCTTGGGTACCTAAAACGAATGATCCATCAGTAGTGGCTGACTAGTTTCTAGATTGAACATTTGTTTGTTGTTGTACTAAAGGCACCTTGGTATGTAGACGTGGAAAACTATCAGTGGTAGGAAAACTACCAAGGCACCTATTAGCTAAAGAAAGGAAGTTGATTATCCAATGCAGCACCTGATTTTCTTGGATTGGTGGATATATTTTCCAGTTAGGGTCTAATATCTAGATACGACGATGTATTTGTAAAGATGAGGTCTACAACATTCTAAAAGCTTTCCATGATGAGCATTGTGGTGGACATTTTTCAGATCGTAGGAATGGACATAAAATACTTCAGATGGGCTATTACTAGCCCACTGTCCTTAAAGATGCAAAAAAATATGTCTAGGCCTGTGATAGTTGTCAGAGGATGGGTTGTCCTGGTCAAACCGATGAGATGCCGATCGAGCCCATTAAGGGATTTTTAAGGCCTAAAATGGGCCTCCTAAGGAAATTATAAAATAATAGTGGAAATAATAAAATAAGATTAGATGACATCATCAAATTTTAGAGGGAAAAAGGAAAAAATATTTCTTTAAGTCATATTTTCAACTTATCTCACTATGGGTTTCCTCAGATTTTGAGTGGAAACACTCATTGGATGAATAATTTGATTCCTGATCCAAGGCATACCCATGTTGCAAAATTTTGATGGACCCTACTACAAGAAAACTGAGAAATACCTGAAAAACATGATTGAAATAATGTGTTTTCATGTATTTATCATTTTTCATGTAGGGGGTCCACCAAAAGTATGTAGCATGGGTACTATTTGGATGAGGAATTAAATTTTGCATGCAACAAGTACTCCTGCTCAAAATTTGAGTAAAACCCTAGGGAGATAAGTTGAAAATATGAGTTCAAAAAGTAGTTTATTATTTTATTATTTTTAATCTTTTAACCTTTTTACTCCAAAAATGGTGAATCATCCCCAATGGTTGACATCATCCTCTTGAATCCTATTGTTTCTTATAAATTTTATTTTGGTTGTACACTTTTCTTAGGAGGCCCATTTTAGACCTCAAAAGTCCGCTAATGCGCAGTTGGTAATGGAACCTCTCGAATGATGGGCATTGGACTTTGTTGGCCCATTCAATCCACCATCAAACTAAAATGCCTATATACTAGTTGCTACAGACTATGTAACAAAGTGGGTAGAATAAGTAGCTTTTCCAAGGGTTGTGGAAGAATTGTAATTAATTTTTTGTTTGATTTATTTACGAGGTATGGTTTACCTAGGGAAGTGATAACAAATGCAGGGCCACAGTTTGTAGGAAATAAGATTACAAACACTCTACAACCATCATATTACACATAGAGTCACTTCTCCATATCACTCGCAGGCGAACGGGCAGGTTGAAAGCACCAACAATGTCCTTGAGGTGATCTTGACTAAAAATGTTTCAACACACCAGCGGGATTGGCCTTCTAAACTGCCAGAGGCCTTGTGGGCCTATCGTAGAACTTGGCGAAACACTACTAGTTATTTGCTATACCAACTTTTTTTTGGTAAGGAACCTATTTTTCCTATCAAATTTGAAATAAAGACTCTCAAAATAGCCCAGGAAGTGGGACTAGATCTGACAGAGGCCCAAACAAAATGACTTCAACAATTAAATGAATTGGATGAAATATAGCTACCTGCTCTACAACATATAGCCATTATTCAACAACAAAGGTCCAAGTGGCACGAAAATCTTATTAAGAAAAAAAATGTTTAATAAAGGAGATGTTACACTGAAATTTGTCATCATGACTATTTGCAGTTAATATGGCTCCATCAATAGTCATATTATCCTCCTTGTCAAGCCTCATACCTCTACTCTTCATGTCAAACTTAAAAAAAAAGAGAAATTCAGTTAAAAACATGTTTATCTCTGGGTACGCAGGTTCTCTCTACCTTGCCTGCGTGTACGCACTCCAAACACACTGTACCTACGTACTTGTATGCTCTGTAAGCCAAAGGATGGGTGCGTACCCCTGTAAAGGTAAAAAGGTGTGAGTTTCATCTTTAAAAAGTTACTTGTGGTCACTTCTAGAGCCTTCTAGAAGAGTGTTTGACATGTATTGAGCGCCTCCATATGGTTCATGCACTCCTATGATAGAGGAACTTATCCCATCAAGAGAGGAGCTACCCCATCCAAAAGAGGGAGTATCCCATTGAGGTTGGAACTGAATAACTTCCTCTAGAGTACTATAAATACAGGCATTGGGCCAGAGGAGGGGAGGTTAAAAGTTGAACATTCCAAAGGGTAAATGCTGCTGGAATTAGGACTTCCATTGTTGACTTGTGAGGAGATATCACTATCCTTTCTTGTTGCCATATTGGGAGTGGGTGAGCTTGTCAAAGTAGAGGAAATCTCTTGTTGGACCCTGGGAGGAGCTTGCACAACACCAAGGCTCAGGTTGTAATGGTTCCTTTTTTGTTTCCTTAATACAAATAGTCCATTCTTCTCAATGATTTGTTGTTAATGAATTATTTCATGTACTCCTTGGTCTATGTGATGAATATGCTTTGTTTTATGAGATATTCAGGTGTTATGTAATCGTTTGATTGTTAGTGTATGCAGGTTTCGAAGTGAAGGAGGAGCTCATCTAGATCAACGAGGCTAGACTACTACAACAGCATTGGATTTTAGGTAGGATTGAAAACACACTTGGTTTCTCGTATAATAATGCATGTTTAGAGAAGGATTGCTCTTAATTGTCTTGTTTGTCACTAGAGAGTCTTAGGTTCCTAGGGAGGTTAGTTTTGTCCACAAAAATAAATCTTTCTGCATGACACTGCTTGCCACAAATGTTAGATTTTTGAAGGCAAGAGGAAATTGTTACCCTTACCCTTGAGACCAATTTCTACTGAAAAGCCCTTCCAACAATGGGGTCTAGACTTCATTGGAGAAATCCTCCCTCCCTCTTCTGGCCAATGTAAATGGATTCTAATTTCCATAAACTATTTCACCAAATGGATAGAAGCCATTCCTTGCATACAAGCCAATGACACAGTCATTATAGGGTTCCTAGAAACCAACATACTGTCTAGATTTGGCTATCTTGAAAAGATCATCACTGATAATGTTGTTGCCTTCAAATCCAAGAAAATGATAAGTTTCTGTAACAAATACCATATTACTTTAGGCCATTCCACAGCCTATTATGTAGGAATTTACAAAAGCTTCTCTCATGCGCGGTGAACCTACAAATTACCCTCCATGCGCTTTAAATAGAATTCATGGACCAATCGGGTGTCAAGCCACGGATCAAGTGTCGGTAATACCGAGGAGAGAATGAACCATCGGATCACTACATATCGTGACCGTCGGATTGTAAGTTACAAAATGTACAACGGTAAAGAAACACACTTTACCTAACTCTATACCTAACTCTATACTAGACCAAGTTGAACTTAACTATTTCCTATGTGTCGGAATATCCTAACATATTACCCTCAAGGTAATGGTTTAGCTGAGTCTTCCAATAAAATCCTAATTAATATCATTAAGAAATTATTCGAAGAAAACAAGAAAAATTGGCACAAGAAACTTACTAATGCACTGTGGGCAGATAGACTCACTACAAATAAATCTATTGGAACTAGTCCTTATGAACTAGTCTATGGTATCGAGGCTATATTTCCTTCATCCTTAGGAGTTTCTGTAATGAAACTACTTCAAGAAGTTCAAGTGGAGCCCAATGATATTCAAAGGAGAATTAACCAAACCATCCATTTTTAGCGGACCAGAGAAGAAGTGTATCTAAGATCCCAAATAGTGAAAGAGAAACTTAAGAAAATTTTTATAAGAGAACCAAGGCAGAAGATTTCTACCTTGGAGACAAAGTTTTGAGATGGGATTCAAGGAGAGAAGACAAAGGAAATCATGGGACGTTTGACTTCCTATGGAAGGGACCTCTTATTATCTAGGCCTTACAAGGGAACAATACTAACTTTTTAAAGAATTTGGATGGTACAGAGACAGAAGAAGGGCTAGTTAATGGTCGGATGTTGAAACATTACTTGATCCAACTTTTTGATATATTCTAGTTTAACATGTACATACTATATCCTTGGTAATATCACAGTTTAGATTTGATAGTGACTTGTTCAAGTTGAAGCCCGAGGAGAAGGACCTAAGCTTCACAAGTGTTACTGTCATACATACAATAAAGCATCCAGCAGAAGGAGATTTTTGAGCACAGTCATCATCATTCATAAGGCCATCTGACCTGTTGTTCTTGACTTTTCACCAGGAAAAACCATCCCCAAGTGGAGCTAGTGTTATGCTCCTATACCAATAGGTGTCATATTTCATGATTGACTTGATGAGCTCTGTAATATGTTCACCTTTCCTTGTTGCAAAGGTTTTCCATATTGTCAAAAAATCAAAAAATTCAAAAAATGTAAAGAGGGTATACCCTAAAAGAAAAATCAAAGGGAAAAAAGAATAAAATGGTAAAAAAAGTGAAAGAAATGAACCCCAAACAAAAATAGACCAGAAAAGTGTGCAAGTCTAAATGCCATTACTATTTGATTTTCTGTAATAATCAATTGTGTGCAGCTTGTTAAACTTTTGCAACAATTTATGAAGAGTCAAACAGCGTAAACTTGGCTCATTCATTTTTCAATTTCATGTTGTAGAATACAGAATAAAATCCGACCAAACTATTTAATCTTGGCAGATGAGTAGATAGGTAGAGTAAATAAAAAGGAGATCAACAATTTAATCTAAGCCATTGGATGTAATAAGTGCAGACTTAGGTAGGCTTGCCATGTAAAAGAAAAGGATGATTTGATAAGGGTTTCCCAGTCTAAATGCACCCAAATAAAGAAGAAAAAATGTCAGGCTAAAGTAGGTAGGGTAGGTAGATGGTGTTGCAGAATGATACTTGTGATGAAAAATGCTTCTAAATGTGTTAATCTTTACTTTTATCACAAGTGAAAGGTAGACATTACACTTGATGCAGTTTAAGCAAGACAAGGTCAAATAACTAACTTCCAATCACATTTTTCCCTAAATATTTTACTAATTCCCCTAAGTATTAAGGTCTTTGAAAGTCAAAGGGGCTCAGAGCATTTCTCTGTCTTCTAGAGGGACTCGACCCTCGGCACAATGATCTAAAAGCCTAAGTACTCAAAATTATCCATTAGTCATTCATTTCATTTCTTAAAGTTTACCTAAGTAAAAACCCTCTTTTACTTAGAAAATGCATAATATCACCTGAAAACCCATTTTCCCACTTTAGCCTAAGTTTAATGTAAATCTTTAACATTTATTTAGCGCTTGTTTTCATTTTACTTCATGTTAACTTTTAACATATTTATTATATAACTCCCAAATACATTTTAACCCTTCCCGTATTATGTAATTACATATAAATCCCCAAAATATTATGTATCCCCACCCCAGTTAAATATAACCATAAACGCTATTAAACAGGGATTAATAAATTTATCTAGAATTTTAATAACCTGTTGGGTCCCTATAATACTAGTGATTACCCCATTACTATTGTAGTTATACCCCTTATTAATATTTTTGTCCCCCTATTGCCCCCATATTGTTATTACTGTGCCCCATAGAATCCCTCTATTGTTATTTTTGTGGCTTTATTATTATTGTTAGGTCGGCTAGATTATATTGTGACTCCTTAGACTCCTATATATAGAAAGGAGGTTTTGTCATTTGTATCATCCAAGAATTGTTAATTTATGTAATGTAAAGGAGGTTGCCCCCTCGAAGAGGCTAAATTCTAAAGCGTTGATTTATCTTTTCCATCTTTTCTTGAGCTGGTTTCATAACATTTGGTATCAGAGCTTTGGATTCTAGGGTTTCGTTGTTCCAAACAGGTCATCGTGGAATTTTCGCTATAACTTTTTTTCTGTGAGGTTTCAGAAGTCGCAAAGAAAAACCCATTTGATAAGAAATCGCTCTAAATCTTGGGTCCGAATTTCAGAGCTTTTCGCGCTATATTTGCGGAGATATGATACGAGGAAGTTGGTCTTTTTGCAGACTCCTGAATTACATTCCAAACAGGTGACTTGGGGAAAATCGTCATAACTTTCTCTCTGGAGATCGGATTGAAATTTCATAAGAAGGTACATAAAGAGGATGGACTGTAGTTTCTTGTATACAATTTTCAGATCTAAAGGTAGAAACAGTGACTCGTGGCACATCGTACAAGTTTGCTCTACTGAACTAGTCTATAATCAAGTCACTGTGGGAGATTTCGCATAACTCTTCCTTGGAGAATCCAATTTGGGTCAGACTTGCGGCATTGGAAATAGGACACAGAGGGCTACTACAGGTCGCAAATTCAGAACTAGATGATAGGAAAGTACAAAGATACATTGGAGGCAATATCGAGATCCTACAAAGTGAAAAAAGGTGTGTAGATTTTCTTAAATTTTTGCTTAAGCTTGGTTTGAAAAATTATTTTGAAGGAATTCAAAGGGCATAGTAGAGAATTATTATCGGTAAACGATGCCCCGAGGAAAGAAAATGCAAACACCTAGTAAGGAACCTGAAAGCTCTAGCATGACTCATGAAGAAGAGGAAGAAATGCAACATGATATATCAAAATTACAAGACCAAGTGCAACAACTGTCCCTTAAACAAAAAGGAACAAAATCTAAGATGGATGGTTTAAAGAAAGGTGTAGAGGCTAAGATGGACTATTTAAAGAAAGGAGTAGAAGATAAGATGATTGACGTGGAAGCTAAGATAGATGATTTGAAGATAGATTTGAAGACAGACATGGACGAATTGAAGATAAATATGAATAAGTTGCTACAAGAAATGGGCACTGAGGGTGAAAGGGTACTAAAGGAAACTCATGATGAGAATAAAAGAAATGTTAATCATGATTCCATAGATGCTAATTTTGGATCGAAGACTCACCATATTCCAAAAATCGATATTAGGAATTTTGATGGCAAGGATCCTGCCACATGGATATTACAGATGGAGCAATTCTTTGATCTCAATAATGTGAAAAACACACAAAAGGGACGTATGGCAACTTTATATTTGGAACCAAATTAGTTTTTATGGTATCAATGGATTTGCTCTCATAAAAAAATTATCACTTGGGCAATTTTTACAGAAGAATTGATAGCACATTATGAGGATACAAAAAGCAACACTTTTTTTAGCCAATTGATAAGTCTCAAACAAAAGGGTTCAATAATGGAGCACATTGAGGAGTTCCAAAAATTGAACATAAGGGTAAAAGATATTCCAGAGGAGCATAGGATTGATGTGTTCATAGGGTCTTTTAAGGATAATATCCAACATGATGTTCGCCTTTGGGAACCTGATTCATTAGAGAAGGCATTCAGGGTAGCAAGAAAAATGGAAAGCAAAATTATGGCAACCAGGAAGCATACCACTCACATCTATAAAGATGGAAGTGGTGTTGCTGCTAGTCTTCCACAACCTATAAGGTTGAAACAAAAACAATTGGAAGAAAAAAGATTAAAAGGGCTTTGTTACAGTTGTGATAGCAAATACACTAAAGGTCATAAGTGTGCTGAGAAGAAATTATTCTACATAGATTGTGAAGAGGAAGAAGAAAAGGAGCAAGAAAGGTCAAAAGAAGAGGATATACTCCAAGAACAAAGCCTAGGTGAATAACAAATAAATCTGACCATATCTTCTAATGCATTGGCAGGAATTACCACTCCTCAAACCATCAAGATATAAGGACAAATCAAGAAGAAGAAGGTAATAGTTTTGATTGATTCAGGAAGCACCCACAATTTTATTCATTGTAAGGTAGCAAAAGAATTGAATTGCTTCCTATATCCAGCACCAGAGTGTCAAGTGATGATTGAAAATGGAGGAACAATAAATTGCTCTGGAAAGTTCCATAATATTAAGCTATGCATGGGAGAATGTGTATTGACTAGCCCAATGCTTTCCATTCCAATGAGAGGCGCTGATGTTGTACTAAGAGTCCAATGGCTACAATCCCTGGGTACAATAGCTTTTAATTTTCAAGAATTTTTCATGAGATTTTCTACGAAAGGAAAGGAAGTTGAATTAAGGGGTATTGCAGGGAAACCAGGAAAGGTAATAAGCTCTAATGGTATGACAAAGCTTCTAAAAAAGGAGCAAAGAGGTGTAATTGCACAACTATGCTTGCTAGATGTTTCCACATCAGAACCATCTATTTCTCTAGATCTCCAAAAAGTCCTGGACAATCATTCCAAGGTATTTGAGACTCCTAAAGGTCTCCCACCTATGCATGATCATGATCATGCTATTCATCTTATTATAGGAAGTGTTCCTTCGAACATTAGGCCGTACAGATATCCCTATGTCCAAAAGAGTGAAATTGAACATATGGTTGCAGAAATGATAGAGGCCGGTATAATTCAACCGAGTGAAAGTTCTTTCTCTGCTCCAGTAGTATTGGTGCACAAGAAGGATGGATCATGGCGCATGTGTTCGGATTATAGGGAGCTCAACAAGCTCACTATTAAAGATAAGTTTCCCATTCCTGTCATTGATGAATTAATGGATGAATTTCATGGATCAATTTACTTCACCAAGTTGGATCTCCGTTCAGGATATCATCAAATCAGAATGAAGACTGAATACATTCTGAAAACAACATTTAGAACTCATGAGGGTCATTATGAATTTTTGGTCATGCCTTTTGGCCTTACCAATGCACCTTCAACATTTCAAGGTTTGATGAATTCAATTTTCAACCATTCCTTAGAAAATTTGTGTTAGTATTTTTTGATGATATACTAATCTACAACAAGTCTTGGAAGGATCATGTTGAACATGTTGACAGGGTGCTACAACTATTGGAGGAGAAACAATTATATGCAAAAGATCCAAATGTTTCTTTGGAGCCCAAGAGGTGGAATATCTGGGTCATATTGTATCTCATGAAGGAGTTAAGGTAGACCCTAGCAAAATTAAAGCCATTAAGGAATGGAAAATCCCCACATCCATAAAGCCTCTGTGAGGATTTCTCGGGTTGACAGGGTATTATCACAAGTTTGTTAAGAATTATGGTAGAATAGCAGCACCTCTAACAACATTATTGAAGAAAGATGCATTTTCATGGAATCTAGAAGCAACACGGGCCTTCGAACATCTTAAAGAGGAAATGTGCCAAGAACCGGTGTTAGCTACACGAAACTTCACAAAAACCTTTATTATGGAATGTGATGCTTCAGGAAATGGAATTGGTGCTATTTTAATAGAAGACGAAAGACCCATTTCTTTTGAAAGTCGTCCAATCAATGGAAAGTTTTTAGACAAAGCTATTTATGAGAAGGAAATGTTGGCAATACTCCATGCACTTAAGAAATGGCGACCCTACCTAATGGGAAGACACTTCAAGGTAAAAACGGATAATGATAGCCTTAAATACTTTTTAGAACAAAGATCATCCTCTGAAGAACAACAAAAGTGGGTCACAAAGATGTTGGGTTATGACTTTGAAATCATCTACAAAAAAGGGAAGCAAAATGTGGTTGCAGATGCACTCTCAAGAAAGGATGAGGATGTGGAAGCGTTTTTGTGTGCCATTTCTATTATCCAACCAGATTGGATAAACGAAGCAAGGGAGGAATGGAAGAATGATGAAGAAGTGTG
>APFE030824068.1:67180-92815 GCA_000404065.3 Pinus taeda | reverse complement strand
TTGGGGGTTTTCAGCTGTATGCTTTCCCCATTACATACTGT
Organism: Pinus taeda; assembly: GCA_000404065.3. NCBI lineage: Eukaryota > Viridiplantae > Streptophyta > Pinopsida > Pinales > Pinaceae > Pinus > Pinus taeda. The sequence continues at coordinate 92,774 of APFE030824068.1, read as the reverse complement.
GTTGATATGTGTAATTGATGTTTCAATGTGCGCATGCAATTGTTTTTTTAATTCCGCAAATTGATGATCAATGGTAGAGGAGGTTATGTATTATGCATGCATTCCGTAAATAGTGTATAATCAGGATAATCTCTGTGAATAAGCGTTATATTATTCAAATTTCTACAAATTATGTGCCGAGGGTTCTATATATATATTTTTAGCAAAGGGACATGAAAAACATTGTGAACCCGGATGTGGCCGGGGAGTGCTAATTTGCATTCCATTGGTCCAATGTGCTCCAATATTTGTACATCCGCAGTACTGAGGTGACAGCTTGGCGCAACCCTTCCACTGTAAGGTGCTTTTTTGGGGTTTAACTTTTAAGTACACATGGTCCCCTAACTAAAATTCTTTGTGAGTCCTTTTTTTATTAACATAAACCTTTTGCCTATCATGAGCGGCTTTTAAGTTCTAACAAACCTTTTTCATTGTGGCCTCCATTTCAGCTAACATATCAGGAACCAATGCTAACCTATTAACTGGATTATTCCAGTCCATGGGAACCTGACACTTCCTTCCATACAACACCTTGAAAGGGATCATGCCCAAAGATTCATGATGGCCATTGTTATATGCGAATTCCACTAAATGGAGGTAGTCTTCCCACTTGTGCGGTTGCTGCATAACGAACATCCTTAACATGTCTTCCATTAATTTATTCACTCGTTCTATCTGGCCATTTGTTTGCAGATGGTAGGCAGTACTGAATTGAATATGGGTACCCAATCCAACAAAGAATGTTTTCCAAAATGCGGATGTAAACTTTACATCCTTGTCAGAAATCACTACCTGGCGTATTCCATGTAATCGAAAGATTTCCCGCATGAATATATCCATGATCTCTACAGTCTTGTAGGTGGATTTCACTTGTATAAAATGGGTTGTTTTACTTACCTTTTCCACTATCACCATGATTAAGTCATGATGCTTCTTAGTGCGGGGTAGTCCAGGAATAAAATCTAGAGTGATTGTCTCCCATTTCCACTCGGGGATGGGTAACAGTTGCAGTAGACCAGCGGGATGCTGATGCTCTGCCTTAACCAACTGACACTCCAAACACTTTGATAATTATTCCGCAAAATCCTTCCTCAAACCCATCCAGAAATAACTTTTCCGGATGGCTATCAAAATTTCCTGGTATCTTGGGTGAGCGGCATAAGGCTTCCTGTGAAATTCATCCAGTAACAATTGTTTGACAGAATTTTGGTTGGGAAAATCCTGTTTTTGAATGTTAACATGTTAAGTGAAGTTATATCATAGTCAAAATGTTTTCCCTTCTTCCAATCCTCTACTGCTTATTTTGACATAAATGCATATTCCGGGTCCTTGAGGTATGATTCCCTAGTAATTTCCGGAAGGTTAGATTGTATTTGACAAAATTGTATTTCATATACACAATGAATTTTCTTGCTTAATGCATCAACCACTCTATTTGTTTTTCCTTTAAGGTGCTTCATTTTGAAGTCGAATTTACTCAAAAAAGTAGTCCACCTGGCCTGCCAAGCATTTAAACTAAACTGGTTAAAGAAATTTGTTAAACTGCTATGATCGCTTAACAACCAAAACTTCTTTCCTAGAAGGTAGTGTCACCACATTTTAAGTGCATGCACTACTACGGTTAGCTACAAATCATAAGTAGAGTACCGTTGCTCATAGTCCTTAAATTTACGTGATTCATACGCTATGACCTTCCCTTCTTGAGTCAAAACACCACCGACCCCCTCTTTACTTGCATCTGAGCATACTATGAATGACTTTTCTGGATCTGCTACCTTTAGCATTGGTGCAGTGGTGATTAATTGTTTTAATTGGTCAAAACTTTGCTGGCAGTTTGTTGTCCAATTAAAAGTACGCCCTCTTTTTTGTAGCAAGGTCATAGGAAAGGCTGTTTTTGAATTTTTTTTAATGAATCGGTGGTAATAACTTGCCAGGCCCAAAAAGGACCTAATGTCTGCAACATTTTTTGGGGCTGTCCATTCCATTATAGTTTTGATCTTTTCTGGATCTATCATTATACCCTCAACTGATATAACATGGCCCAAATACTAAATCTTGTATTTGTAAAAATCACACTTGCTATACTTAGCATACAACTGATTGTCTCGAAAAATATGCAAAACCATTCTCAAGTGCTTTTCGTGCTCTTCCTGCTTTTTTGAATAAATTAATATATCATCAATAAAAATCAGTACAATTTTATATAGGAAGGGTTGAAATATGATATGCATCAGGTTGATGAATGTGGCTTGGGAATTTGTAAGGCCGAAGGGCCGTACTACGAACTCATAATGACCGTAACAAGTTCGGAAGGAAGTTTTACAAATGTATTCATCCTTTATTCGGATTTGGTGGTAACCTGACCTTAGATCAATTTTAGAGAATATGTTGCCCCCTTGCACTTGGTCAAATAAGGCGTCAATACGAGGTAAAGGGTACCTATTTTTGACGGTAAGTTTATTTAGCTGTCGGTAGTCGATGCATAGTCTTAAGGTCTCGTCCTTTTCTCGAACAAACAACATAGGGGCTCCCCAAGGCGATACACTAAGGCGAATGTACCCTTTATCTAGAAGATCTTGATGCTGCATTTTGAGTTCTGTTAACTCTGGGACACTCATGCGGTAGGGAGTCTTGGAAACAGGGGCTACTCCAAGTATTAATTCAATGGTAAAATCAATATCCCATCTAAGTGGAAATCCAGGAATGGATTCCAGAAATATATCCATAAAATCCTGAATTATAGGGATACTTTCTAATGAAGTCATTTTGTTTGTCATTAGAGTACCCAACTTGGATAGCGTAAATCTGACAGCCTTTCCTTATGCATTTCCCTGCTGATTTGTAGTAATAGGGCGTAACTTCATATTTTTCTTAATTCCTTGAATTTCCTTTCTTTGCCCTGATTCTGTAAGGTAGCTTACAAATTTCTCCTTACAATCTACCAGGGACCAACACCCTCCCAACCAATCCATTCCAATTAATACATCATACGAACCTAAGGGCAGTATTTTTAGATTAACATGGATGGACTATCCTGAAATTGTTATCGGACAATTTTCTGTTTTCGTAGATACCTTTCTCTTAGCTCCCATGGCTAATTGGACCAACCATGATTTCCTAAATCTGCTTCTTGGCAGCTAACATTTCTCTATTACATTGGGGCTAATATAACTTACGCTAGCACTCGGATCAAATAAAACAGAAACAGGTTGAAACGGAAATTTCTTGACAACAGACTTAATTATATAAATATTTTATTAAAAGATGAAATTACAGATGATGCTGTTTACAATGGGGTTTCCTGGCTTATATGTTGCCATGGGCACCCTTTGGGGAAAGGGCATGATCTTCTGATCGTGCGCTTTCATCTAATTTAACCTAAACTTAAATAATAAACCTAAATTTAAATACTAACTAATTGTTACATAACATTGCCTTCCTCTCGAGAGAATGCTTTGTCCTCAAAGCATACTTAACGACGGATTTTGTTGACAAAATGATTCATTCTCCCAAGAAGCTTCTTCTTCGGGTAAGTCCTTCCACTTGATTAGATATTCCTTGATAGTACGATATTGAAGCTTTCTTTCTCTAGTAGACAAAATACCTTCTGGTTCTAAAATGACTCTTCCCTCATCATCTAGGGATGGAAGTGTTGTTTGCGCTGTTTGATTGTTACCTAGTGCCCTTTTAAGGCAAGATACGTGGAAGCCGTTGTGAACATGACTTGTCTCTGGAAGGCTAAACCATACACAATTTGGCCTATATTTTTGTTGATCTGATAAGGTCCATAAAACTTTGGTGCCAATTTGCTTTTTCCTTTCTGTTTTAAGGATAATTGTTTGTATGTTTGGAGCTTAACAAATACCCATTCTCCAACTTCAAACTCTCTTTCGGTTCTGTTACGGTCTGCTTGTTGCTTCATACGATTCCTTGCATTATTCAGGTTTTCTTTTAATATTTGGACGATTTTTTGGGTTTCTTCTAGTTGATCTTTAACAGCAGGTAGATTTGTCTGGACAATAGATAGATCTTTCCATTTCGGGAGTTCATACCCATATAGAGCTTGAAATGGCGTCATTTTTGCTGATGTATGATAATTGGAATTATACCACCACTCAGCAAGATGTAACCATTGAGCCGACTTATTTTGTTTTTCTATAGCATATCAACATAGGTAGGCCTCCAAACATTTATTGACAACCTCTGTTTGGCCCTCTGTTTGAGGGTGATAAGCGGAACTCATATTTAGGTAGGTTCCTATATGGCTGAACAATTCCTTCCAGAAATTACCCTTGAACTTGGCATCTCTATCACTCATGATGACTTTCGGAAAACCGTGTAACTTATATACATTTTTGCAAAATATTTCAACGATTTCTTTTGCTGAGTATGACTTCTTTATTGCCATAAAGTGAGCATATTTGGTGAGTTTGTCGACGACTATGAAAATCTTGTCCTTGCCTTCAGATACTGGTAATCCTTCGATAAAGTCCATCGAGATTTCTTCCCATTTCTGATTTGGAATGTTTAAAGGGTGAAGTAATCCCGGTGTCGTAATATTTCCACTTTTATTCCTTTGACATGTGTCACAGTCTACTACATACTTCTGAATATCATGATTCATTCCCTTCCAAAAGAAGGATTGACGTGCATTGTAGTAAGTCTTAAAGAATCCTACATGTCCAACTGACAGTGAGTCATGTAATTCCTTGAGTATCTTAAACTTAAACTTGGAATTTTTATTTAGATAGATTCTTTCCTTATACCATAGGATATCATTCTTCCACTCAAATTTTGAGTTGTTGGGAAGGTTATCGATTATTATCGTTATTTATGGATCCTTGGCATACTCACTTCGAATTTCGTTAAGCCACTCATGAAATTGCAAGCAGTGTTGCTTCTTCATCTTTCCTGGATAAGGCATCTGCTACTACATTGTCCTTACCTCTTTTATGTAGTATTTCCAAGTCAAAAGCGACAATTTTTTCAATCCATTTTTGTTGTTTTTCGGAAAGTTTTTTTTGTTGAAGGAGATGCTGGAGACTGTTATGGTCTGTTCGAATAGAAAACTTACTTCCCAAAATATATTGCCTCCACTTAGCTAGTGTGTGCATAATAGCGAGCATTTCTTTGTTGTATGTGGATTTGAGGCGTTCTCTTTTGTTGAGATTCCTACTTTCAAAAGCTATTGGATGTCCTTGTTGCATTAATACTGCACCTATACCGAATCCGGAAGCATCACACTCAATGATAAATGGTTTAGAAAAATTTGGTGTTGCTAATACGGGAGCATTAGACATAATTTCCTTTAATTTTTCAAAACACCTTCCTGCTTCCTCATCCCATAGAAACGAATTCTTCTTTAAAAGATTTGTTAGAGGTGCAGTTATATGTGCATAGTTTTTAATAAATCTTCGGTAATATCCAGGCAAACCTAAGAACCCTCTTAGCTTGGATATATTAGCAGGTTTGGTCCATTCTTTTACAGATTTGATTTTGTTAGGGTCCACCTTTACGCCTTCATGGGATATAATGTGTCCAAGGTATTCTACTTCTTCCTTTCTGAAGGTGCATTTGGATTTTTTTGCGTAAAATTGGTGTTCTTTAAGTAGTGTAAGAACTTTTTCCAAATGTTGCAAGTGCTCCTTCCAAGTTGTACTGTAAATTAGAATATCGTCAAAAAATACTAATACAATTTTTCTAAGATGTGGGCGAAATAACTCGTTCGTAGTTGCTTGAAACGTTGCTGGTGCATTGGTCAATCCAAACGACATTACTTTAAATTCATAGTGACCTTCATGTGTTCGGAATGTTGTTTTTGGTATGTCCTCTAATCTAATTCTAATTTGATGGTAGCCTGATCTTAAGTCCAATTTTGAGAAATACCTTGCGCCATGTATCTCATCCAACATTTTTTCGATAAAGGGGATTGGGAACTTGTTTTTAATTGTTATTTTGTTTAATCCCGTATAGTCAATACATAGCCTGAATGACCCATCTTTCTTCCTTACCAACACCACTGGAGCAGCGTAAGGACTTTTAATTTTCAAGATGATTCCACACTTTAAGAGGTCTTAGATTAATCTCTCGATTTCTGTTTTTTGGTGATGTGGATATTGGTATGGCTTGATGTTGACCGGGTCTGATCCTGCCTTGACTTCTATTGTATGCTCAATTTCCCTATTAGGCGACATCTTCATAGGTAGGTCTTGAAATGCTTTTTCATTTTTCCTAATTAGATCTTGTATCTCTGGTGACTCTTCACTGGTCATATTTGTAGATAACATTTCTAACTGATGACATTATACTACATAAGTGGGTGCTCCCTTTCAAATCATCTTCATCATCTGCGATGATGATATAATTTGATTTTCTGGTGCTTGGAATCCGTGTAATTTGTACTTCTGACCTTCCCATTTTAATTTTATAAATTGTACTTGGTGGTTGGCGGCATAAGTACCTAAAGTTCGTAACCACTGGATACCTAAGACTACATCTACTCCTCCTAATGGTACTGTGAAAAACGGAGACTCTAAACTGAAGTCTTGAATTTACAATTTAACCTTATGGCATGTCCCCACCTTTTCAATCTTCTTACCGTCCGCTACCATCGCCTTCATGTTTGGTAAGGGAAATGAAAAAATATTCAGTTTCTTTGCCACGGTTGCATCTAAAAAATTTTGTGTGCTACCAGAATCGATGAGAACCACTGCGTTGTTCTTCTTTATGTGTCCTTTAACTTTAAGGTATGAGGTTGTGATATACCTGTCATGGATGATAATGACACTTGCGGAATACTTTCATCATCTAATTCTGGTGAGAATTCTGGGGCATCTTTTGTTTGTTCTATGTCAGAATCTTCACTGTTTGAATCATTGGTTGCTTCACAATTATATAGGTTCTTTGGTTCTTTTCCTTTAGCACACCTATGCTTGGGGTCCCACTTCTCACCACAACACTTGCATTTACCCTCTTTTATCCTTTGCGTTTCCACATTAGATTTTTCATCTTCACGTCGATGTGGTGGAGCATATCTTGTATTTTTTGCGTCCACATACTGAAGTGTTCTTCGTCTTGAATATGTTTTTTTTTTCGAATTTTGACCAAAATATTTGTTCGAATTTCTTTTTGGTTGTTTTGCTTTTCGTCTTGCTACTTCTATTGATGAAATGGCATGCATCTCAAGTTCTACTTGTACATGGGTTTTGAGTCCTGAGACGTATGATTGAATTAGATGAGATTCTGATAACCTAGGTACTCGTGTTACTAAGGTCTCCCATTCTTGAGTGTATTCATCCACACTTCCTTTTTGTTGTAACTTGATGAGTTTTGAAAAGAACTCTTCTTCTCTTACACCTTGGAATCTTTTAAAGAAGGCATCTTTAAATTTTCTCTAGCTAATGACGTGTGTTGTTTTTTTCCACCACATATACCAGTTATATGCTTCTCCTTCCATTTTCATGGATGCATGTCTGAGCTTTTCATCATCGTCATTGATGTCATATATCTCAAAGTATTCTTTTGCTTTGTTTATCCATGCAACATTGTTTTCTCGTTTCCATCGAATTTAGGCATCTCGACTTTTGCCCTTCGCTGGTATGTTGCTAATGGTTGAGCGAAAAAAGGGTGTTGATTGGTAAAGGTATCCCAAAGTTGCTTGTTTGTAAAGGCTGTGTTACTCGCTTCTTGGTGGGGTTTCGCTGCTTTTTTAGGGATTCAACTTTTTCATGAGAGTCTGTTGACTTTGTTGAATCTGATGAGATGTGTTCTTGATTCTCTTCACTTTCTTTTAGTAGTTGTTTGAGTGTACAATTCGACCTTTTACACATAATTTTCAGCATTGTTAAGGCCTATTTGATGTCTACTTATGTTTGGACATGTTGATTTTCCATCTTTATCTCTATTCGATTTGACATATCCTGAAGATTTTTTATTTTGTCAGCCTGATTTTTAATATTGTCAACCTGTTTTTTAATATTGTCAGCCTGCCCTTCAAGCTTGACCTTGAATTCATCTAATCTTTTACTGACCTCATCGTGGTTGTTATTTATCTTATGCTCTGAGCCCAACAATTTTTTTTGGAAATCCGCCATTGTCATTGTTGACATCGAGCGGGTTTGCGGGGGCGTGTATTTATCTGCCAGCTTAAATAATTTTTTATTTTATTTTTATTTTTCTTTAATTAAAAATTAATTAATTTAATTCATGTTATATATATCTATATATTATATATATATATATTATATATATTATATATATTATATATATATATAATATATATATATATAATATATATATATTTATATATATTATTAATATTTATATATCTTATATATATATGAATGCCCTATTCCTACCATGGCATAATACCACGAGACTATATCACACTTGGCACATTAGATTATTGTAAGGTTCAACATTATGTAGAGGGGTTAATGTGATTTGAAAGGAATATGAATGCCCTATCCAACGGATCTATGGACTTGATGATCCTTCCCCGTCACACGTTGACTTGGAACACCGCCTGTATTCATGCTGGAATGATATCATGTCATCTGGTATGTAACATTAATTTGACAGTTGGGTTCTCTGCCAGAGGACTAGGGCAGTAATGCCAGAGGTCGCTCCATTGTGGGATTTGCAGTCTGACAGTCCAAGTGAGGGTTGCTAACCCTAACCTCTTCTTTTCCTATCAACTCTGTTCCTTTCTCATTTGCGTTAGGTTGTTCTGGTGATTCTGTTAACAGTTCTGGTTCATGTCGTATTTTTGTGGTGGCATCGAATGTCCTCATCTCATCTTTGTTGGGAAAGTGCATGATAATTCCTTAACTCTTCTCTGCTCATGCCCTGTAAATTTTACATTCCTTCAACCTTTTGGTGTTAATGGTTGCTGATGTTATCGATTACAGGAATGCTATGGCTTCTGCCACTCCCTCTAGCCAGATCGCAAGCGTGCCAGGAGCATCTCCCTCCCAAGGTAAGGGTTCGGACCTGAAACTTGAACATTCAACCATTTATGAGCTTGTTTGTAAGAAATCTTAATTACCACTTTGCATTTCAGGTCCTCGGCTCTTCCTCGACTGGAAATGTTGTCCTTCAGGTAAGAGGTGATGGCATAATACTTTTTCCCATTAGAATTTCTTACTTTTGAGGTTATGTTTTGGTAGCCGAGTCTCTAAATTCTTGATGTGGCTTTATAGGTATGATTTGTGGCTAGCAATATTTCTGGAACGAACTATAAAGGCTTCTTAATAGAGTTACCATCCTCCTTGTTCCAGGTTTGTGTCTTGAGTTCTTATCGTGATTGATGAGAATGGAAGAGTTTACCATTTTGTTCTTCGAAGAAGATAGTTAGGGTTTGCTATTAAATTATTAAGGGATTTTCTGGCCTTGAGTGAAGCTCGGCCAACCCTCGTCGAATGTATCAATTAACATTTACAATTCCTGCTACTATAATTTACAATTTAGTTTAGTTATGATTAACTGAGTTTGGTTAATTGTCGATTTACCATGCCTATACTTTGTAATTATATAAAAACTTCTCATTGAGAGTTGATCAAAATTTAGTTTTCTTTCTGTTTTAGAGGCATTAAAGGCCTGAGATGTTGTTTTGGAATTTTATTACATTGATCCAGTCCGGTCTCGGTCTGTTCCTCAGGAATTCGATCGAGATTCGGTTCTGGGTCCTATTTGTTGATAATTTCACACACACACACACACTCATATATTATAGAGTTCTTTCTCCTTTACTACTCTATTGATTTGAATTCATGTTTCAGAACTTCACTGATCTTTAACTGAGATCATGATTGTCTTTTAATTAGGAAATGAATTCTTTATGTACAAAATATCGTTACTGAGTTTATTGTTAACATTACAAAATCATTTGCCATAATCATGGAATATTGCTGAAATTCAATTACTGGTTTTAGATGGCAAAGGCTGAATATCTCACTAACTGAAGGAATTAAATATATTTGTCACTTAGTTGCCATTCTCTAGAAGTTTCTATATTTGTTCTTTTGGAGAATCTCAAAAGAAAAAATGGTCTACATGCAATTGTCAATATATATATTCTCTACATAAATATTTAAACAATAAGGTACTATATATTCTATGATTCTAGGAATACCTAGTTCATGCATACAGTAAAGTTACAGAATCATGTAATTTAGGAAATAGGTAATATCAACTACACCCTTAATCAAAATACCATAATTCTTGTCAAATGATAACAAATATTTCCTCATTTCCATTATGAGAGCATGCTTAAACATTTAACTTATAATGATTCTTTCTAGTAAATAAGTACTAAATCTAAAATAGGCACTTATCTGTATCTGATTGGTTTTAGAATTGCATAAAATATTCTTTGTTTTCCTGGAAGGTCTCACCACCTAGCCATGGACCTGGAAATTATGTCCAATGTTCCCCCTCCGAGCATTTCCTGCTCCTGACAGCCTCTAGACATCCACAACCTAGTATCTTGGGCTTCAGGACTATCATCCAGCCTCAAGTCACATACCAGTTTGCTTGTTTGCCATTGGCATGTTCCCACTGGTTCCTCCTACCCAGCTCTAGGGAAATTCAAGTATCCCCCTGCTTTCCTTCCCCTCCCCCCTTTGGAGAACGGAGATGGAAATTGTTTTTTAACTGTTCAAGGAGTTAGTGTAACTATTTCTATTCAGTTTTCTTAATCACAGATTAATCAATTTCTTTTAACAAAATATCATGATGTTCTGGTTTCTTTTCCAGTGTTAGTATCTTAACAACTGTGTTAAGAAAAATTAAAAGTTCTAAAGTTCTATGTAAAACTTGGTAAAAACGAAAGTAAATATTGAGCAACAAGGGGTGTTACATTACCTTAGAAAAAAATGTGTTATTGTAGCATCAACACTTTTCATTTTGAGGGTGTTTTTTGCACAATTTTTGCACAAAAAATTGGTTTTCACTGCCATTTTTAAAACATGTTGAAAATTTACCTCAGAAAAAAAAAAGTGTTATTTCAGCATCAACACTTTTCATTTTGAGGGTGTTTTTTACACAATTTTTGCACATAAAAATTCGGTTTTACTGGCATTTTTTAAAAATGTCGAAAATTGACCCTAAAAAAAACCATCGTTCCAGTATCAACACTTTTCATTTTTCGGGTGCTTTTTGCACAATTTTTGCACAAAAAATTCATTTTCACTGCCATTTTTAAAACATGTTCAAAATTGACCCTAAAAAAACCATCGTTCCAGAATACACACTTTTTGCTTTCAACACTATTTTTCATGTTCTTTCGAGGGTTTTTGGCCAGAGTTCCCATTTTGAGTTAGGTCTCGTTTCAAATTTTGACAAAGTCTTTGTCAAAGGGTAAATTCACGTTTCATAGAGGCAGGATCAGGGTATCTAATAATCCATTTCTTGCTAAGAGGGAGTGTCGAAAATGCATTTAGAAAAATCTGAGTTTGATTTGCCTTGGTCAAACTAGAGAAAATCAAATTTCCATTTCAGTAGACAACTTGGATGAGTTAACTTGAGTGACATGGCTTGTGTCACCCAGTTAGCTTAGATAATTCGAGTTGGAATACTTGAGTTCAGTTCACTATGAGTGATTTCTAAATTCTAGCAATCTAAATCAATTAAATTGAGTTATTGTTGAAAATGCAACAAGAAAATCCTAATTTAATTTTGTCCTTGAATTAAATTAGGAATTAAATTCTAATTCTAATTCTCATAGCAACTTGTAACTAAATTCTAATTCTAATTCTCATAGCAACTTGTAATATTTAACTGAGTTAACATGACTTAGTTGGCTCATGTAGAGTGGTTCCTAAATTTTAGGGGCCTAGGTTGAGTTCTTTTGAGTTGTAATTATTTAATTCAGTTAAACTAGTTCCAACTGATGGAGGAATTAGTGTGGTGTAACCTGTAGTATTGGGGTGTAACCAACACTACTCAACCAATAAACTGAATATTCACTCATAATTAACTCATGCATGTCAAATCAGAGAAAGGCCCAATTCAGATTGGAGTTCAAGGACAATGTACTATCAGTTGTACAATCATCTGAATTGTATAGGTGGTGCATGCAATAAGAGAAAGGACTATGAGGGATTGTGTAGTTATGGATGAGGAATTTCCCAATTAAATATGGGCTAATTCCAATAGGAAACTGCACAAGGAAATAGGGACTTAGACAAGCAATAATTTGGCTAAGTATTGGCTTGAACTTGTTTGGGAAGCAGTGAGGTAGATTATGATAGTGCAGAGGTTGCTCAAGTTTGAGAAAAGAATTATAATATTCTCATATTTTCTAATTAATGCAATATAAAGATCAAAAGGTTTTTTAGCTTTGGATTTCCCCATAAAATTATTGTGTTATGTGTGATTGAATTCTTTCTCTTTTATGCTTCATGATTTAATCGATTAGTTATTGTTTCCGCTGATGAGTAGATTATATTCAAGTCAATTTTTTTAGCATATTACAATCTGCAGTTTGAATCTACAAGGAATCTCTACATGGTATAGGAGCTTAAATCACTATAGAAGAGGAGAATATGAGTTTGTCTTTTCCAAGAGAAATCAACTTTGCAGTATCATACTTTAGATCTTAGCAGTATGTCATTCTACAGATTGAGACTTGAATATTCCCTTGAGGGTAGTTCAAACTATATTACTTGGAAGTATAGGATGGAGGTAGTGTTGGAAGACAACAGGTTTAAGGAATTCATAGAAAGATACATTCATAATCCAGTTGATGCTCAGGATCTGGTAGAGTCGAGAAAGTCTGTGGAAAAGGTGAGAAGGATTATCCTAGAAGGAGTTCAAGATCATATTGTCTCTAACCTCCACAGTAAGCAAACTTCATTTGCAATGTGGAAAGCCTTTGTGGGAGACTCATCAGAGGTTGACAATTCACGAACCACTTGTATAATGCTACACTGAAGACAAGGGATATCTTGGCGGTACTGAATATGGACACTGACACCAACAACCTAAGCATATACAAATATGGGCAAATTACAAGAACCTATATAGACTCTGATTCTGATAAACACCTCAAGGTTACAAACCTGATATCTATATATATATATATATATATATATATAACAAATTGACACAGATAACAACACTACTCAGTACTGGAATTTGAGAAATGGTGAATGTTGAAAGTCGATTCATAGTTTCAAAATACATATCAAACCAGGCTTAACTGCATTTGTACTAATGCAAATACAACAATATAACCGAGAAGAAATTATGCAAGATATTTAGCTTGTTTCTAACCTGAATCGTATCTAGCTGAAGTAGGAGGCCCATGGGAGTCTCATTAAATTTGCCTCTAGCTTTAGAATCTCTGCTCATCTCTTCGATGAACTTGGGACTTGACATTTTCTCTCTAAGATCCTCGACCCATCCTTTAATTTTCATAATCTCGTGGAGTTTTGTCAGAGGCTGGAACTTTCGTACCTGATATCCACGATAAAGGGCCTGAATTTTCACGGCTGCTTGGTGCTGACCGATCTCTATTTTTTTGTCACCTGTTTCTCACCTTTACCTTGCAGATTGGATTGCTATTCATTCTTTTTGGTTTCTATACCAACATTACCATAGGAAGCTAACATTGAAGTACAAGCTCAAAAAGATCAAGATTGAGAAGGGCAATTCAAGACCGAAGTACTTGACCAAGTTCACCCAATGTCGGGATGAGCTTGGAAGTGTCTGTGTTGTTGTTGCTGAAGATGATTTGGTCAGCCTAGCACTTCTAGGCCTTCCCAGGAGCTGGTACAACTACGAAGACTCAGTTAATGGGAGGGAGAAGCTACCAGAGTGGGAGTGATTGTGGTCTGACTTGGTATAAGAAGAGATCCTATAGAACAACAGAGATGGATCCTCATCTAAGCATGATGATGAGGAGAACTGTGCCTTAGCTACAAAGGTGAAGAGAGGGAAGGGAATCCATCCCATTCCAAATTAAATTCCAATCAGGGCGAAAAGAGGAAGGGCATGTTGAAGATTAATTGTTTTCACTGCCATGAGTTGGGATACTATGCCACAAAGTGTTTTCACAAGAAGGGCAGTAAGAATCCATTAGGAGGAGCAGTGGTGAAGCTCTTGCTTCACAATTCAAATTAGATTTCACCCTCATCGCTTGCATGGTGATGTCAGTGATGGGTAGTGTGTGGTACCTGGATAGTGGAGCCTCATTCCATATGACTGGAAACAAAGAGTTCTTCAGTGACTTGGAGGAGAAGGACCTCCATATGCACATCGAGATGGGAGATGATGGGAGGTATAACACGACCGACATTGATACTGTTACCTTTCAAAGGGAGTTTGGTTCTCCCCTCACAATAAAAGGTGTCATGTATGTTCCAGGTTTGAAGAATAATTTGGTTTCAGTTGCCATGTTGGAGGACCGTGGCTACAATGTGATATTTAGCAAGGCAAAGGATTTCCTTCATCACATAGCCTTAGGAAAAGTGAAGTGGATTGGGGTTCACGTGAAGAACCTCTACAAATTAGATGTAGAAGATTGCACTGCTTTGAGCACTAAAGAAGAGAAGGTTTAGAGCCGAGACATCGGTGAATTATGGCATAAAATATTGGGTCACTTGCACCACAGAGCTTTGAAGATCATGTAACAAATTTCTACAGGACTTCCCAAGGGTACACTAGAGAAGAGAGGCACATGCAAAGTGTGTACATTAGGGAAGTACACCAAAGATTATTTCATTATAAAGACAGTTGAGCGCAAGTGATTTTTGATAGACTTCACTCATGTGTGTGGATCGTTCTCGACAACATCTACGACCAAGCACATGTATTATATAATATTTGTTGATGATTTTTCTCGTATGTGCTAGATTTTCTTCATGCAGAAGAAAGATCAGACGTTCGCTAAATTTTGTGAATTTAAAGCACTTGTCGAGAAAGATACTAGTAGGAAAGTTAAAGCTCTCAGAAGCAATAATGGTGGAGAATATGTGTCGAATGAATTCAAGAAATTATGTGCATTAGAAGGCATTTGGCGGGAGTTAATAGAACCTCATAACCCACAAAAAAATGGGGTGGCTAAAAGGAAGAAAAAAAGTATTGTGGGAGAGGCACGGGCGATGTTACATGATGAGAGCCTATCATTACACTTGTGGGCTAAAGCATGCAACACAACTGTTTATTTGCATAACAGAATCCCTCATCAAATTCTTAGGATGAGTACACTAGAAGAAGCTTTTTCAAGTAAGAAAAAAGATGTGGCACACGTCAAGATCTTTTTTTCATCAGTCTATTGTCATGTTACCAAGGATGCATGGAAAAATCTAAAGCCAACAACTGAGTGGGGCCTATTTTTTTGGAACTAGATACACCTCACAACTACTGGGTGTACTTGTCATTCAATAGGATGACAATGGTTCGTAGAGATGAGAAGTTTGATGAATAGAAGGCCATGAGATGTTTCCTTGGGAGGGAGCTTCAGTTATATGCAGATGAGGAGATTTTAGCTCCAAAGGAGGAAGCTCAGGATGATGTGGAGTAACCACATGTAGAGGAGAAAAGAGTGGAAGCACCCATTCATACAGAGACTTCCTAAGATGTAAGGAAGTGCACCAGAGAGGCTGATAGATTGATGCATGATGCTAGAGAGAATGTGGGAGCACTCGCATCACAACACATGCAGAGGAGGTCACCAGATCGGTACACTGGATACATGGCTATGATGAGAAAGAGTGTAGAGATTGAGCCATCCTCATTCAAGAAAGTAGTGTAGCAACTAGTATGGGTTGATTTCATGGTTGAGAAGTATGAATCCATTATCAAAAACCGTGTTTGGGAAGTGGTCCCAAGATCATCTGATAAATCAGTGGTGAGTTCTAGATGGATTTACAAGGTAAAGCAAGCAACAAATGGGAGTGTGGAGAAACACAAGGCCAAATTTGTGGCCAGAAGATTCACTCAAGTGTAGGGAATTGATTATGATGAGACCTTTGCTCCAGTAGCAAGGTACTCGTCAATAAGATCTATTTTAACACTGTCAACGTAGATGGGATGGAATGTACAACAAATGGATGCGAAAACAACATTCCTTAATGGTATGATTGAGGAAGAGGTGTATATTGACTAGATAGAAGGATTTGTTACCTTCAACAAAAAGTCGCATGTGTGCAAACTCAAATAAGTGTTGTATGGACTAAAATAAGCACCCCATGCTTGGTACACTAGGAATGACAGTTATTTCATTGAGTTGGGCTTCACCAAAAGTGAAGCAGATGCAAACCTTTACCATATTGAGGTTGAAGCTAAATTATTGATATAGTATTATATGTCAATGATTTGATTATGATAGGTGATGAGAAGTTGATAAAATCTTGCAAATAGGATCTTGCAAGAGAATTTGAGATGAAGGACCTGGGGCTCATGCATTACTTTCTTGGTATGGAAGGATGGCAAGAAGATGAGGAATTGTTTCTCTCAAGGCAAGTAATCCAATGAGATACTAAAGAGTTCAACATGGAGAGCAACAAACCCATGGAGACTCCTCTAATAGGTAATTGGAGGAAGGAGGATGCTACCTCAGGTGAAGTAGTGGAGGCTACTATCTATAGACAACTTGTGGGTTCACTTATGTATTTGGTGAACACACAACCAGACATGTGTTTTTCAGTTAACCAACTTAGTCAAGTCATGGTTAAGCCAACCAAACTACATTGGAAGGCAACTAAACCTGTGTTGACATACCTCAAAGGCACCACTAAATTTGGTATTTGGTACAGATGGGCAAAGGGAGTTAAGCTTCAAGGCTTCACAAATGTGGATTGGGTAGGGAGTCCATTTGACAGAAAGAGCACATTAGAATAATATTCAGTATTGGGTCACCAACAGTTTCTTGGTATAACAGGATGCAGAGATTGGTTGCACTCAGTTTAGCAGAAGCAGAATACTTGGGTGCTAGTCAAGCAACTTGTGAGGCTATCTGGATGAGGAATACCCTTGTTGGTTTATTTGGTTAGTAGATGGATCCTACAATGATTTACTATGACAATCAGAGTTGTATCAAACTCCCTGAGAATCCATTTTTTCATGATCGTTCCAAGCAAATTGACATCTGATATCACCAATTATGAGATTGTGTGCAAAGGAGAATCATGTTGTTGGAGTACATTCCTACAGAGGAGAAAGATGGAGATATATTGACAAAGGCATTTTCAAGATGCATATTTGAGGTTCACAGAGGCAGGATCAGGGTAGTAGATAATCCCTTTCTTGTTGAGAGGGGGTGTTGAAAATGCAACAAGAAAATCCTAATTTAATTTTTTCCTTGAATTAAATTAGGAATTAAATTTTAATTATTATTCTCATAGCAACTTTTAATACTCATTAACTAAGTAAATTTGACTTAGTTGGCTTAGTTAATTTGAGTTTGGAGTCTATCTAGATTCATGTAGAGTGGTTCGTAAATTTTAGGGGACCAGGTTGAATTATTTTGAGTCATAATTATTTAATTTAGTTTAATTGAGTTAAACTAGTTCCAACTGATGGAGGAATTAGTCGAAGATCCAGTAGTGGGGTGTAACTAGCACTGCTCAACTAGTAAACTGAAGATTCACTCATAATTAACTCATACATGTTAGATAAGAGAAAGACCGAGTTGAGATTGGAGTTTAGGGACAATGTACTATTGGTTGTATAATCTTTAGAATTGTACAGGTGGTGCATGCAATCAGATGAAGGCCTATGATGGATTGCTCAATTATGGATGAGGAATTTACCATTTAAATATGGACTAATTCCCTAGGAAACTACGCAAGGAAATAGGGACTTGCGCAAGCAATAATTTGGCTAAGTATTGGCTTGATATTTTCTGGGAAGCTGTGAGATAGATTTTGATACTGCAGAGGTTGCTCGGCCTTGAGCAAAGCATTGTAATCTTATCATATTTTCTGATTAATGTAATATACAGATAGCAAGGGTTTTTAGTTGTGGCTTTCCCCAGAATTTTTTTGTGTTATGTGTGATTTAATTCTTTCGCTTTTATGCTTCGTGATTTCATCGATCAATTATTGTTTCCATTTATGAGTAGAGTAGATTTAAGTAAAATGTTTTAGCATATTACAATCTGCAGTTTGAATCTATAAGGAATTTATACATGGTATAGGAGCTTAAATCACTATAGAAGAGGAGAATACGAGTTTGTCTTTTGGTAGGATAAATCAAATTTGCAGTATCATACTTCAGAGCTAGAAGGTTGTCATTCTATGGATTGAGACTTGAATATGCCCTTGAGGGTAGTTCAAACTATATTTCTTGGAAGGACATGATGGAGGTAGTGTTGGAAGATAATGGTGGTCGAACAATAGTGAGAAAGGTAACGAGAAAGGTAAATTAATGGGATTTGAGGCATCAAATATCATGGATATGATTGGGAACTATGGTTCTCAATGTTGTGCACAGATAAAGTTTTCTTGACCTTGACCTTATGATATCTGGTAACTGTGTTGTCACTATGATTATGTAGATGTCTATATATGTATATATGTATGTATGTATGTTGTTGTTTGACAAGGTCATTAGCGATCATGAATGATTTATGCTAATGTTTATATGTATGTATGTATGTATATGTCATTGTTTGATAGGATCGTTAGTGATTATGCTTGTGGATGAATGATTGTTTATGCAGGTGGATGTCATGAAGAGGTTCCTGGTTTATAAGGAATCAAGTGGATAGAGTAGCCCTGATATATCTATGAGGTTAGTATTATGTGGATTTTCATTGATAGTATGTACTTATACTATGTCTATGCTTATATTATGGACATATAACGCTAAGTGATACATTAGCGGAATGAGAGAAGTGTGATCTGCAACACATTGAGACAAGCATGGATATTGGGAAGACACTAGAAGCAAGATTGATTGGTAGAGAAAGTGTGGCCTTTAAATGTACAATACTGGTGTTGTGTACATGTTGCATATGTGGTGTTGTGTACGTGTTGCATATGTTGTGTTGTGTACATGTTGCATATGTGGTGCTATGTACATGTGGTTTTGTGTGCATGTTGTACATATGTGGTGATGTGTACATGTTGTATATGCAGTGTTTTGTACATATGGTGTTGTGCGCATGTTGTATATGTGGTGTTGTGTGTATGTTGTACATGTGGTGCTATGCACATGTGGTGTTGTGTGCATGTTGTGTGTACACGTCATGCTGGTGGTGCTCTGTATATGTGGTGTTGTGTACACATCATGTAGGTGGTGTTGTTTACATGTGGTGTTGTGTACAATTTGTGCAAGTGGTTCTGTGTACATGTGGTGTTGTGTATATGTTGTGCATGTGGTTTTTTGTACATGTGGTTTCATGTACATGTTGTACATGTTATGTTATGTACATGTTGCATATGTGGTGCTATGTACATGTGGTGTTGTGTGCATGTTGTACATATGTAATGATGTGTACATGTTGTATATGTGGTGTTTTGTACATATGGTGTTGTGCGCATGTTGTATATGTTGTGTTGTGTGCATATGGTGTTGTGTGTATGTCGTACATGTGGTGCTATGCACATGTGGTGTTGTGTGCATGTTGTGTTGTGTAGACGTCATGTAGGTGGTGCTTTGTATATGTGGTGTTGTGTACAATTTGTGCAAGTAATTTTGTGTACATGTTGTGCATGCAGTGTTGTGTACATGTGGTTTCATGTACATGTCATACATGTTGTGTTGTGTATATGTGAATTGTGTAGCTATTGTGTCACAAAATATGTATTCATTGTATTTAATGATGTGTATGTATATGTATTGTGTTGTACACCGGGTGTAGATGTATGTGTTGTGTTGTACACTAGGTGTAGGCGTATGTGTGGCATTGTACACCTAGTGTAGGTGTATGTGTGGTGTTGTACACTAGGTGTAGGTGTATGTGTTGTGTTGTACATTGTGAATGCGTATGTATTGTACAGTGTGATGGGATAGAAAGGTATAGGACTGTATGGGACCTTGTTGTTGCTATTGAGGGTTGAGGTGGTTCAGTCTCTAGATATCCTTGTTGTTGCTATTGAGGGTTGACGTGGTTTAGTCTTTAGATACCCTTGTTGTTGATATTGAGGGAGGAGGTTGTTTAGTCTTTAGATTCCCTTGTTGCTTAGAAGAGCAGAGAAGGCACTTGTTGCTTATTGGTTTTGACAAACCAAACCAATGTGTATACGTGGTTAAAGAGAAGATAAGACACTATGTGTTTGCGAGGTTGGGCAACCAATTCAGTGTGTGTACGGAAAGGAAAAAGAACAAAGGTAGAAGAAAAGAATAATTGAAATATAAGTATCAATATTTTATTTTAGTTTTTATTATGCACATACTTGTGATTTTGATTTATGATGATTGCATGTGATCTATGATTTTTATTTATGATGGTTGAGTTTTGAGCTAATTGAATGTGATATGTTTATACATGATGATTTGATCGAAGAGCTAGTTTTAATTGTTGTGACAGGAAGTGAACATAATTGTAGGTGTATATTATTGACGAGCTACCAATGAGGTATGATTTGACTTAATTTCAATTCCTTTTTAGTCTAGTGGAAATTATGTGCTTAGTATAGGAAAACTTGGAAATGCCCAGTTGGGTGGTTGAAACTAACTGCAAGAATTAGCAACAACAACAAAAGGAATTAGAATAAGCAACCATATCTCAGTAAAGCACTTCAGGAGTAGGGTCATGGTGGGACACTAGTACCCAATAGCGTCCATTGATTTCCATGAGCATGTTATGACCAGTATGATGGTTTTGAGGTAGGGATATGCCTTGGTTTTTGGACCTTCTGATGCAAGGAAACCTTGCCAAGGGATGGATCGCCTAGGAAAGGGGATGTCAGGGAACTTGGAAGGTGAGTGACTGCATGGAAGGGGTGACTAGATTGACCGAGGGAATGTGTAGCAGAGAAGGGAAGGTTGTGGAATGAATTTTTTTTGGTCATTAACATTTCTAGACGGAATCAGAAGTACATTGGGAGTGTGCCCTAGAACAATGAGTCGGTAACTATTCACTGAGGGAACAAGTAGCGCAAGGATTGTAGCGTTGGACATTAGATGCGGATTTGAATTTGGCAGTGGATTCTAGAAGTCCTAAGAAGGAGGTGAATCCTGGTATTAGTTTTTAGGATGGGGGTGTGAACCTCTATATTCCCTTGTTGACTGATGCACACATCGTATCATTTTATTTACTGGTTAAAGCAAATGTACGTATGCATGTGTATATTATTACGAATAATCTATCGAGCTCGATTTATAAAGCTCCATAGATAGTATGATTATTTTTTATTCGAAGAAAATGTGCCTAAGTATATGTGTTTATTATTGTAAATACCATAATGAGTTTTTTTATAAAGCTCCAGTAAGCAATATGTTTTTCATGGTGGTCATGGCTTTCAGGAGTTGTTAATTGTAAATATTGCATCAAGCTAGGCTATAAATATCCATGGGTAGTATATTTTGTTTGTAGTGGTTTTCTGGTCATAGGTGTCATAGAACACCAAGGATGGTGTTCCCTCAGTGGGGATGGGTTTGTAACAACCCCTGGTTGATTTTCCATGTAAAAAAAATATAATACCAAGGTCATGGGACACATATTCCAAGTTGAATGTTGGGAAAAACATCCTACTGGGTGCCACTTCAGTTTATTTATGGCTAAGGAAACTAGCAAAGGCATTGGAAAAAGAAAATGGGCAATAATTGACATTTTATTTATGAAATAAAGGAAAATAGGAGAAAATGGAGATGAAGGTTCACAAATTTGCATGAGAGGGAAATTGAAGGAAAAAGGAAGGAAAATGAAGAAATTAGAGATATGAATGATAAAAAGGTTTCTTAGGATCAGTTCATGGATTTTTGTCAGTTTAGCTTTGGATTTAGTTTCATAGAGAGAAGAGCACCAAGAGGAGAAAGCAAGCAGGCAAGCAAGGAAAGAAAAATGAAGGTGAATGAAAGAAAAGGAAAAGAAAGGAAAAGTTGGATCAAGTAGCTTCAGTAGGAATACTTACAGGAAGCAAGTTGCATGCGTGATTTCCTAGTTGGTTTGTGAATGCATGGTACCTGCATGTGTGTATTTGGTTCTCTTGTTTCCATTGGCATGGATTTTTCTAGGTGTGACAATGGTTTCAACCTTGGCTTGCCATTTCCAGATAGCCATGGTGTGATGGGGTTATTTTATTTGGTTAAGCTTTGGATTGTTGGATGGTTTTGGAACCAGGTGAGGTTGATTTGAATTGGATCCATGAAGAAAAATCAAAGTTCCATGACTGTATCAGATTGGGACAAACTTCGAATTCAAATAGCACATAGCGATAAAAAAAACCTCTGAACAGTGGCAGTTGGCAACCAACGTGGAACGACGAGGACCTCGGTCAAAGTGCGCTGACCGAGGCCCATGGAGACTGCGCAAGAGGAAAAACTAGCACCTGGGAAGCCTGAATCGGGAATAGGAGGCAGTTTCTGATGCGCGATTAGCACTAATCGCGCATCGCTGGGTAAAACCCCTCAAGAAGGAAGGGCCCCGAGCGCTCGGTCGCATGGAAGCCGGGAGAACCGTGGGGAAAATCACTAAAGGCTAAAGGCATGACCCGCGCTCCAAAATCGACAGTATTTATCGGGGGCAGACTTGGGTGGTAAGTGGATTTGTAGAAAAATGAGCGATTCCACTCAGCGCTCAACATATTGCAAGCGGAGGGGAGAGGACACTGAGGGGACACCGAGAGGAAGAACCTGAGAGAAGAAGACAGAGAAAAGAAGAAATAGTGAAGCAAAGAGCAGAAGAGACAGAGAGTCGAGTTGACCTGCAACATAAGGCAACATCAAGCCATCCCTGAGAGGATCTGTCAGGAAATTAGCACCACATTGGGCTCCTCCCCTTAAGACCAGAGAGGTCAAGTGTTGGTAAGGAAAAGAGTCTGTGCACTCTAGTGGCTTAGGGAATCCAAGAACCACCCTGCCAAGCAATTCTATTTTAGGAGACTCAAATTGAGCTCCTCATTGTAATTCTGTACTTTAAAGACACAATAAAAGAAGGCCACCATTGAAAGCTGGACCAGAGACGTATCCCTGGAGGATAGGGTGAACTCCTTATTAATTGTGGTGTTCTTGTATTTGCTTACTATGTTTCTCTGTTGTTTTCCATATTTCCAGTGTCTGTGTATTTTGTAATCTGATCGATCCATTGCCTAAAATGACATAGACACACACCAGCACATGAGGCTGTAATACCTTCATTCAATAATTAATTAATTGAGGTCACTCAAGAGTGATTTTCAAATCAAGTGGTATCAGAGCTTTAGGCTGTAAAGGTTAGACAAGCTTGTGTTGGTTTAGCTGTTGAATGCTCACTAGATCAAAGCTCAAATTAGGAAAAGGAGAGTTGGTCGAAACTAATCCTGAAACTGGGAGAGTCTATTCTCAGAAGACAATGTCAGAGGAAGGTTCTATGGGGCCAGACCCTTAATTCATAGAAAGTTTCCTAGCCATAAAGTCCATGGTAGAAAAGATGTATAGGGACTTTAGAAAACATAAGGATGAAGATTCATCAGGCTCTAAATAAGACAAAGAAGAAGATGAGTCTCACTTCCATGACCACTCCAAAGGAAAAGGGAAAGAGGAAAACTTCCTCATACCTCCTAATAGCCCTGTGCATAACAAGAAATCATGTTTGATCAAACTAGATGTTAAATTTTATTTTCCTATATATGATGGAGAGTTAAATGCAGAAAAGTTAGACAATTAGATTAGATAAATTGATGTTTATTGCAAAGTACAAAACATCAACTCAGACAAGAGAAAGAGTTAGCTGGTAAGCCTATGCCTAGGAGGCACTGCCTTGGTTTGGTGGGAAGGCAGAACCCAAGCTGACATGAAGAGACATGGTAAAACTATCTCTGTCTAGAGTGAATTTGTTTCTGCAATCAAAAAGGAGTTCTATCCATTGGCCTACATGCAACAATCCATGATGAGTTGGCAAACTCTTCAGCAGTTGAAAGGGAAAAGTGTGCAAGGGTACACTCAAGAATTTAGAAACAGAGCATTGATTCTAAGAATCTCATTAGACTCACCAAAAACTCTTTTGAAGTACATTGGTGGTCTACAAAGATACATGAGGCATACCATCCTCATGTTTAATACCACTAGTATAGATGAGGTATTTGTACAAGATACTCATCTAGAAGCTAGAGGAAAGAATGGAAATCTAGAGGTTGGGGGACCATCCCAACCCACTGCAAGAAATAGCAAGGAGAAAAGAAAGCAAAAGTGGAAAGCAAGGAAGGCTAGCGCTGCATAGAAGAGTAAAGCTTCATGCACTCACAGTAAAAAGGATGGGCATGATGATGAGCATTGTTGGATCCTGCATCCAGAGCTGAGACCTAAGAAGTTCGAGGGAAAGAAGAAGAATACTGCTGCAGCTACTCAGAAAGATTTGGGGTTAGACTCAGGAGATGAAACAACCACTGCAGCCACAAGTATAAAAGGTAAGAATTTTGAAGCATCTACTAGTAATTCTACACAATCTATCATTGATGAAGAAAATGAGAGAAAAAGACATGAGATTTTCCATATTCGAGTTATTTCCAAACATCAAAAGATTGATACTTTGTTTGATAGTGGCTCACAAGTAAATATAATTTCTGAAGCAATTGTAAAGAAATTGGGATTAGCAATTACACTTCACAAGAAATCATACCCATTAGGATGGTTGAATGATAAAGCACAACTACAAGTGACTATACAGTGCAAACTCAAGTTTTGTTTTGGGTCAACATTTGTAGATGAGGTCGAGTTAGACATAATTTCTTTGGATATATGTGGAATTGTTTTAGGAAGTCCTTACTTGTATGATAGAAAAGCTATTTTCTATAGAGTTGAGAACAAGTATCTACTTGTCAAAGATGGAATCAAATACTTTGTAAGAGCTCATAAGCTCAAGAATAATTATACTCTCATAAACTCAGGGGAGATGAAAAGAATGATAAATGCATGCAAACAATTCTTACTGATGGTAGTAAAGGAAAATAAACCTGATAAAACCAATGTATTTGAGGGTTGTAATGCTAAAGAGCAAGCTCATTTAGAAAAGGTTGTTTCAGAGTATGATATCTTGTTTCAAGAACCTAAAGGTCTGCCACCCAAAAAGGAAATAGTACATGATATTATTTTGCAGCAAGATGATCCCTTGCCTAACATTGGAATGTACAGGTTGTCTTCTTTAGAGAATGCTGAAATCAAGAAGCAGGTGCAGGAGTTGCTAGAGAAAGGGTTCATCAGGCCTAGGACATCACCATGTGGGTCACCAATCGTTTTGGTGAGAAAGAAAGATGGCTCGTGGAGAATGTGCATTAATTACCGAGCACTGAATAAGATAACAATTAAAAATCGTTATCCCCTTCCTCACATAGATGATCTTTTAGATCAATTGAAAGAAGTTGTTTATTTCACCAATCTAGACTTGCACAGTGGATACCATCAGGTCAGAGTTGCAGAACAAGATGCATGGAAAACTGCTTTCAAAACAAAGCAGGGATTGTATGAG
>APFE030824068.1:0-64168 GCA_000404065.3 Pinus taeda | reverse complement strand
AAACAGATGCCAGTGACTATGCCATGAGAGCAATGTTGACACAACATGGTAAACCCATATGTTATCATTCTGAGACTTTTAATCCTGTAGTAGTTTACTATCCTACATATGATAAATAATTGTATGCGTTAGTTCAGAGTGTGAAAAAGTGGAAACATTACTTAATGGGCAAAGAGACAGTAATACATATTGATCATCAACCCCTTCAATATCTACACTCCCAAACTAAGTTGCAACAATCAAGACACTACAGATGGATGGGTTTTCTACAACAATTTCATTTAGTCATCAGATATAAAAAGGGCATACATAATAAAGTTGCAGAAATGTTATGTAGACGCATTATAAATGCATCTACTATACTTAAGCATAATTTTGTGCTACATGAAAGCTACATTGAACAATATGCTCAAGATATAGACTTTAAAGATGTATATGCAACTTTGAGTCAAGGCAAATGGGTAGAAGAATTGGATTATCATGTAAAGGATTGACTCTCATACCATTGTGGGAAACTTTGCATTCCACAAACTGAGAGAGTAAAGATAATTAGAGAAGCACACACTTCTTTGATATCAGGTCACTTTGGGGTAAGTAAAACAGTTGCACAGCTGCAAAGATTTTGTTATTGGCCAAAAATGAGCGAGACAATTTCTAGATATGTAATAGGGTGTACTATGTGTGCTAAAAGCAAGCCAAACAATAAAAAACTAGGCTTGTACACTCCACTACCAGTTCCATCTCACCCTTGGGATAGTGTTTCCATGGATTTTGTTGGAGGACTACTTAAATCTAGGAAAAGTCATGATTATCTATACGTTGTTGTGGATAGGTTCAACAAAATGTGTATTTTGATACCTTGTAATAAACATATTACAACTGAACAAACTACAAAACTGTTCTTTGAACATGTATGGGTTCATTTTGGATTACCCACTTCCATTGTATCTGATCGAGACACCCAATTTGTGGGGAAGTTTTGGTCAAGTCTATGGGAACTGATGGACACCAAACTGAAGAAAAGCATTGCTTTTCATCCACAAACGGATGGTCAGACATAAGTAGTTAAGAGGACAGTGATCCAGTTACTTAGAGGATATTGCAGCAAACATCCTAAGCTTTGGGATGAACATTTGTGTTATGTGCAGCATGCTTACAACAGAGAAAAACATTCTTCTACACAAAGATCTCCTTTTGAGACCTATTTTTGTTTCACACCGAGGTCTCCCTTGGATTTTGTCTTTGGTAAAGATACCACAGTTGAGGGACACAGTGATGTGGACAGGGAAACTAGGTTCATTGAACAAATCCAGGAGATCCACCAGGCAGTACAGGAACAACTGGAAAAGAGCCAAGCCAAATACAACGCTAGGCATGACAAGCATTGGATGGAGCATAGTTTCCAAGTTGGTGACCAAGTCTGGCTGTATATCAGCAAGGACAGGATGCAAGGTGAAGGTAAGAAGTTAAAGCCTATCAAGTATGGACCCTTCAAGATACTTGAGAAGATTGGCAAAAATGCTTTTCGCCTTGATCTACCAGCTTACATGCACATCTACTTAGTCGTAAATGGAGATTGCTTGAGATTGTTTGAACCCTCTCTAATTCAGGATCCCGAAGAGCAGAGTCAGTTACCTTCTATTGATGACCTTCTACCTGAATATCTTAATGAATTGCAGGAAGACATAGTGCTAGACAGGAAGGTGAGGACGACATGCAGGGGAGATGTTGAGTACTTCAAAGTAGGGCTCAAGGGTTCAAAGTCGAGCAGTGCAAAGTGGATTGAGGTAGGACAAGTGAGACAATTGTATCTTCACTTAGTCGATGCTTGAAAACCAACTTTTGATGGTCCAAAAGCTTTTCAGTGGGAAGGCCGTGATCCAAATTGGATCCACGAAGAAAAATCAAAGTACCATGATTGTATCAGATCGGGACAAACTTTGAATTCAAATAGCACAAAGCGATCAGAAAAACCTTTGAACAATGGTAGTTGGTAGCCAGCGTGGAACGACAAGGAACTCGATCAAAGTGCGCTGACCGAGGCCCATGGAGACTGCGCAGGAGGCGAAACTAGCACCTGGGAAGCCCAGGTCGGGAAAAGGAGACAGTTTCTGATGCCCTCAAGAAGGAAGGGCCTCGAGCGCTCAGTCTCATGGAAGCCAGGAAAACCGTGGGGAAAAGCGCTAAAGGCTAAAGATGGGATCCGCGCTAAAAAAATGACAGTATTTGTTGGGGGCACCCTTGGGCGGTAAGCGGATTTGGAGAAAAATGAGCGATTCCACTTAGCGCCCAACGCGTGTTAAGCGGAGGAGAGAGGACACCGAGGGGACACCGATAGGAAGAACCCGAGAGAAGAAGACAGAGAAAAGAAGAAACAGTGAAGCAAAGAGCAGAAAAGACAATGCTTGAGAGGATCTGTCGGGAATTGAGCACCACATTGGGCTCCTCCCCTTAAGACCATAGAGGTTAAGAGTTGGTAAGAAAAAGAGTCTATGCACTCTAGTGGCTTGGGGAATCCAAGAACCACCCTACCAAGCAATTCTGTTTCAGGAGACTCAAATTGAGCTCCTCATTGTAATTCTCTGCTTTAAAGACACAATAAAAGAAGGCCACCATTGAAACCTGGACCGGAGACGTAACCCTAGAGGATAGGGTGAACTCCTTATTAATTGTTGTGTTATTGTATTTTCTTACTGTGTTTCTCTGTTGTTTTCCATATTTCTAGTGTTTGTGTATTTTGCAATCCGATCGATTCGTTGCCTAAAATGACATAGAAACACACCAGCACCTGAGTCTATAATACCTTCATTCAATAATTAATTAACTGAGGTCACTCAAGAGTGATTTTTAGATCAGAGGTGGTCTTAGGAAAATTCCCATAGGGCCTAGGAATCCCTTGACTGATTTTGGTGGGATTGCAGTAAATCTTGAGGGTGGAGACATGCAAATTCCTCAAGGTATTGGTGAAGCAATTTTGAGACATCCAAGCTTATTTTGAACCTAGTAATCCCTTGACTTTTTTTGGTGGGATTATGGTAAATCTTGAGGGTGGAGGTGTTTTAATCTCTGGGAAGCCTTGGTTGTTTATGTATTGGTTTGCTTATGTGATCTCATGACTAGTTTTGGCGATATCGTGAGAACACGAGGGTGGAGGTAATTTAATCTCCAAGAATCCTTGTTTGTTTTATTCTTGAGTCCCATATTCATGCTTGGAATATGCCACAGGGGTGATTGGATGAAAGAAAGATTTGGTTTAGATCAATCTACGGTGAGGTGGTACGTGGAAGTCCCTGACTTGGTTGCCTTTTTCATATGTTAATAAGAGATATTTTCCTCTTGTATTTCATGAGTACTTGTACCTGTTATTATGTGGATTTGATGGTTGTTCTATCATGGTTATTATTTTGGTTATATGTTGGTTATAAGCATGGTTCCATAACAGGTTAAACTATGGCTCTTGATATGTTTGATTTGTTGATGAATGGTTAATGCATGCATGAGCTAAAAAATTTGATTGCAACTATTATGAGAGGGCATTAGACCTTCTTGATGATTCTCAGATATGTATCAGACCCCTATGTTCAGATATGCATTCATGACCTGTAGATTACATGTTCTCAATATGTTTGATGAAATGACTATCATGGTTATGCCTAGTTAGGTAAAGTATTTGATCAATTTTTGTATGAATGGCTTTGTCTTGATGTTAATTATCATTCTAGAAAGTCTCACTAAGTTCTAGGAAGTGGTCTAGAGGCTGACCTCAAATTCAGGCTCAAAATCTGAGATTGCACCCTCTAACCTGAAGAATTTGGGCACAACTACAGCCTGGTAGGCTTGTTCATGTGGTTGGAGACCCTCAACCACATGGAAGCCTTGTCATGCACATGGTTGGGAGCTCAGGGTACTAAAATGGCATTCCAGCTCGGGGTTTGGGCACTGGGAGTGGTTGTTTGGCCCCTGGGTGTCCTGTAGTTCTTGAGAATGGTCAGTAAGGTTTCAGTTTGTCGATTACACTTCCTTAACTATACTTAGGAGGTTGAGTAATCTCATAGTAGACCTCAGCGCATGTTTACCTCGATAAGTCGGTGAAAATGGGTAAATGTGGGAGGTAGCGTTATAGAAATATTATTGGTTTGGTCTCAAGAATGTGCTAGTACCATGGTTATGGGAACCTCAAATACTAATAAGGATCCATAAACTATACATGATAGTTTTTTTACTCTTATCCTACAACCCATTGTAGTTCCAAGGCCCCTGGGGAAGAAGAATATCCATTTAGGAGTTGGTATGGTGGTTAACCAGTAAGAGAATTATATATTTGGGGAAATATAATTAGAGCTAATATTTGGAGTAGTATTGGAATTAAATATTCATAAAGGGAGGATCTTCTACTACCATAAGAAAAAGGTATGTCTACAAAGCTCAATTTATAGACATGAAGCTTGCAACTTGAATATTTATTTGGGGTTTGTTAATTTTCTATTGTTCTATGTTGTTACAATCACTTTAGCCCAATTCTTATATTCAATTATCAATCTATAAACACAATTCAATCTTTAAATTGTAAAAAGAAATTGTAGATAAAATGATAAATTCAATGAGAAATGAGAGACAAATAAGAGACACCAAGTTTGGTCAATTACCAGGGAAAATCCCCATAAGGTGGGAAACCTTTTCAGATTCTTCTTCTTATTAGATTGTCATAAAATGTCCAGCAAAGAGAGAGTACAATATTTAAATTCACTAATCACAAGATTATCCAACAAAACCAACCAAACAATATCTGAGAGATGATCCCAATGGACATATTTACTTCATATCAAAGTTTTCCATCCAGTTAACGATCATAGTCTGTGGTCAAAACCTTACATCACAACCACACAAACCTAGTGAAATGCATGTGGTTGCATCTCTCCATCCGTATGGAGAAGTTTGTATGTGTGCGACTATAGTCGATATTCCCATATTCCAACCCTGCGACCCTAGACCAAAAACTATAATTCACATGTGCGAGATCAAACACTGCAATTTCGGACCTATACAAACCAATTATGCAAATCAACCTTAGACCTATTCAAGCCAATCTAAAGAAGGGAGAAGAAGAAGATGGTTAATGATGATGTCCAAATGAGGTTCACTTGGCTTGTATTTATAGGCTTCCAATTTCTTTTTTGGGTTGACCTATCCTTTTGTGCACATGTGGGTTTCCATATTAAAAATATTTTTTTCCTCAACCAAATTAAATTCTTCCAAGGTCTAGGATGGGTCTTTCTTGATGAGGAAGGTTGTCCAAAGGAGGGAATTTATCCTTGAGATGTTAAATTAACACTCCCTCTCAACTAGGGAGAAATTATTGACCACAACATTCATCCTATCAAAACAAGTGTCATCTTTGCTCATATTTTGAACACTCTTAAATCTAAAATAAGAATAATTTGACATTATATAGGAGCTCAAGCTAACACCCTATATCCAATGAAAATAGGTGAGATACAACTTACTAGAAAGGATCACAAACATCCTATTGTTCAATGAAAACATGTGATATATGACTTGTTATGAGAGGTAAAGATCACATCCATCCTATCGTCTCAAGACAATGGGCGAGATATATCTACTAGCAAGGATCACATCCATCCTCTTGCTTAGTCAACAGACGAGATACAATGTTCCATATAGGGTAGAGATCACAACCATCCCAATATATGTTGATGTTCCCATGTTGACCCTCAAGAGTCAAGTGGTAGAACACTTACATCCTCTATACTTGAGCGAGATACCACTTGTTATTGAAGGATCACACCATCTCAAGTCATCTCAATCCATTGATCAAATGGGGAGGAAATCCAAACAACCCTTGCTTGTGGGTAGGATACATACTGGGGTATACTCTCCTTAATCATGATAGGGGGAGATACTTACCTTGTCATAAATGACAAGGATCACACACACCTTATGGTGAAAATAGGTGAAATTCCACTTACCATAAGTGGTCTCACATCTCCGGAATTATATCTCAAACTAATATTGATCGTCCCATGCAAATATCTCAAAATGTATTTGGAAGCAACCCAATGTGTGTGAAGGGGCTTAATCATAAATTGACTCAAAATATTCACTGCAAAGCATATATACAGATAGGTGTTCACAAGGAATATCAGTGCCTGTAGCATAAAAACTATGCTGAAGCACAAAAACTGATAGCTTGTAGGTTTAATTATTAAAAATACACACAGGTATTTAATAATAATAATTTATTAATATAAAAAATGTATAAGATAATATAGGATGATTTGAATGTTACAATGAAGCCCTGCTTTTATACCTCAACAAGTGACCTTTTGTGAATTCACTTAACTTAATAACTATTTAACCTAACTAATATTTAATTATTTAATATTTATTGATTTTATTTAATTATTTGTTGTTGTATTATATTCATAACATAGCCCTTCCTCGGAAGCTTTGTCTCAGAGGCTATATTGTTAGCAATCGCTTTGTGTTGTCGTCCGGATAGAAACGGAGCGTCTCTGTCACTGGTGGGGCTTAGTAACTCTGATTGAGTCCAATTTTTATTTTTTTATTTTAATTTGTTTTTTATAAGGAAATTTTTTCAAATAATATTTAATTAATTAAAATATATTAAATTTAATTAATTATAATATATGTTATATAATTATATGATTATAAATAACCATTGTATAAAATATAATAAATTTTATGTTATATTAAATAATTATAACACACACACTCATATATATACATATATATATATGAACCAAAAACCAGACGTAACAGATTCACGCTCGCAACCAACGACATAACTTACGGCAGGTTACATGTTGGCCACTAAACGACATGATAACCAGACTGAGTGTATGGCGGCATAAGATTTGTTTACGCTATGCAGCACCGATAAACCACAGATGGCTAGTGGCACATTTCCTCTGTGTTAGAGCACTCAGACGTTATGAATGGCAGCTGATTGTCCACACTCACCGCACCATAACCCGCAGACACTAGAATGTTTCTCAGGTCACAAAGCACTTGGATCACTGAAAGGTGTATTGGAAGCACCCATTGACGATTCATATGGTTAACACAACATTCAGTTCAGGCAATCGACGACGTATACAATGACATCTCCACGCACCGATCCACGGAATTGATGCCACAAAATGCTCGCTTTGGCCAAAATGAAATTACAGGAGAAATGAACCACGATTTTATATTGACCAGCAATTCTAACGTGTATCAAGCCATGAATTATATGTACCGAGCCTGAATGACTCGACGCCAGAATCCATCCGTTGACCCTTCGAGCGGGGCACGTCGCTTGACAGTAAGGGAAGCATTGTTCTTTTAACATATGCTGATCGATCAGATGGAACGAGTGTTTGCCTTTAACTTGTCTATTCTTCACATCAACCTTGTTCCCACAAAGAACAATAGGAATATTCTCAGATACCCTGCAAAGATCCTTGTGCCAGGTTGGTACATTATTTTCGTAAGTCAGACGTGCAGTAACATCAGACATGATTATAGCACACTGGCCATGAATGTAGTAACCATCTCGCAGGCCACCAAACATCTCTTGACCAGTTGTGTCCCCACAGAAAAATCGAATTTTCCCACAATTAGTGAGAAAATTGAGAGAGTGAACCTCAACCCCAATTGTGGGCTCACATTTCTTCTCAGATTCTCCTATAAGATGACGTTTGACAAATGTCGTTTTCCCAGTGCCTCCATCACCAAAAATGACAAGCCTGAAGCTCAGGCAATCTACCTGGTGGTCAGGAAGAGCCATTGTGTTGCTATTTTTGAAGTGACCAACATCAACTTGAGCAATAGATGACTCTGATTGTTGAGTGTCTACAACCTTCTTCAAGCTCTCTCGATGTTCAATGATCATAACACTTGGAAAAACTATTAGAGGAGGGCAGAGAAAGTCTTGAGCTTCTTCCCATGTTACCTTCAAATCTGAGGCATCTTCATTGTCTATCTATAACCTTTTTCTTTTTGAGCTAAGATTATGGTTTTGCATTTTATACCGAAACATTAAAGACTGGAAAGATGAGTTTTCTTCGATTTGTATTCTCTCCTATATAAACTGAACCCAACATTTGAAATTTGGGATATAAAAGCCTTCACGAGTGATTTTCTGTTTCACTTTCTAGAATGAAATGGGATCTCAGAAATGTTGCTATCTGTGGCCATGTTTTCAAAAATGATAGGATCACATCCCCTATTTGGAAAGGCTTCATTGGTTGTTGTTGAAGGTTGAGCTTCCTATTTAGATGTGGTTTTTGAGGACTTTCGAAACCATAATTCTCTTTCCTTTTGGTTCAAGCTGATTGAAGATCACTGTATCACCAGCTTGTAATTGCATGGACTGTATATAGGGTGTTACTCCTTCTAAAACATACATTCAACTATTATTATTGGGCCATAATCGAAACTGAAATACCCAATCCTTTCCATTAGCATCTTGAATTTTCATAGGTACTCCTTCTGGCTATGATATTGATGGAAAATATGCCTCATCACATGCTTTAACTTCTGCGTATGATTTCTCTAATCACTGAAATGATTCTTGAATACTAAACTGTTCAAGATAATCAACATGTGAACGTAATGGCACAGTGTGCGGTGAACTACACTCAAAGGCTCACATGATTATATCATGTGCCATGGCTCTGATACCATTGTAGCATAAAAACTATGCTAAAGCACAAAAACTGATAGCTTGTAGGTTTAATTATTAAAAATACACACAGGTATTTAATAATAATAATTTATTAATAAAAAATGTATAAGATGATATAAGATGATTTGAATGTTACAATGAAGCCTTGCTTTTATACCTCAACAAGTGACCTTTCGTGAATGGGCATATCTTTTAGACATGCCTTTTCACTTAACTTAATCACTATTTAACCTAACTAATATTTAATTATTTTATATTTATATTTATTTTATTTAATTATTTGCTATGAATTATATTCATAACAGCTCCCTAATAAATTGTCGATACTCAAAAGGATTTTCCAAATCAGGTCCAGTAGAATAACCACATAACTTCTTGAAATTCATCTCCATTGGGGTAACCAAGGATTTGCATTCTGTCATCTCAAATTTCTCCAACATCTTCACGACATATTTTCCTTAAAAAGGAAAATCTCTCCAAGCCTCTCCCAAACTTCTAATCCAATAAAGTAATGCATCATGCCAAGATCCTTCATCTCAAACTTAGAGGCCAACTCCCTCTTACACTCGATCATCAGAGGCTCACTACATGTCAAGAATAGATCATTGACATATAAAACTAAAATCAAAGGAATACCTTAGACCACCTTGAAGTAGATATTGGAGTCAACACTGCTTCTTGTGAATCCAAGCTTCATTTGATAACTACCAATGCTGGCATACCATGCTTTAGGAGCTTGCTTCAAACCATATATGCTTTAGTCAACCTGAAAACATGAGTCTTCCTGTCCTTTACTTCAAATCCCTAAGGCTACTCAATGTACACTTCTTCCTATAGCATGCCATGAAGAAATGTTGTCTTTACATCCATTTGGTGAAGTGTCCATCCTCGACTAGTAGCAATGGAAACAATCGATCTAATAGTGGTGTAGCGGGAAACTAGTGCAAATATCTCATCATAATATTCTTCCTCTTTCTAGGAGAATCCTATAGATCTCAGAACAATATCCCATACATCATTCTTCATAATGGATTCATATTATTCAGCCATAACATCCTTCCAAACATGTTCTTTCACTGATTCTTCAAATGTGGAGAGCTTAGTCTTGATCATAGTGCTCATTGCTACAACATATCCATGATATCGGCATGACCTTTTTCTTTCTCTAAAGGTTCTTTTAGTACAAATAAATATCTCAACGTCCTTTAAAGTATCACACAACCATAATGGTCTCTTCCTAGTAGGGGGGATCACTTGGAGAGAATCCAAGGGGCTCCATGGGATCATCAACAATGTCCTTCTTAGATTCTGACATAGAAGAACCTTCTAATATGTCCATATCATCATCTTTCTTTGGAGGAGGAAGATCTATCGCTTTTCCAAGAGAAACATATTCATCAAAGGTCACATCCCTACAAAACTCGATCTTCCTTTGGCTAGATATATATTCTAAATTCTTTAGAATTTTTACAATACCCAACAAACATACCTTTATTTCAGGTGGCTTCCAACTTGTTCCTCTTATCCTTCAGAACATGAAAGTATATGGGGCAACCAAATATATTGAGATGACCTATGTCAGGAATCACACTTGTGAACATTTCTTCAAGAGTCTTGTTATTAAAGGCTTGATGAAGAACCTTGTTTGTACATAGACCATTGTATTTGTTTCTTCACCCCCAAGGAATTTTGGTAACTTTTGATCATGTAGCATAGCTCAGGAAGCTTCCACAATCGACATGTTCTTTCTTTCAACCACTCCATTTTTTTTGGGATTATCGGGTACAATTGTCCTTCTTAATACCTTCCTTCTTGCAGAGGTCAATGAGATCATTTCAAATGTACTCTCCACCATTTCCGAAACTGAAGACCTTAATTTTCTTCCCTGTTTGATTCTATATTAGTGACTTGAAGTCTTTGAACATATCAAAAGCCTTATTGATGTGCTTCAAATATTAAATCCATGTCCTCCTAGAGAAGTCATTAATGAATGTGAAATAATAGATATGGCCACCAAGAGAATGCATTGGCATGGGTCCACAAATATCAGAATGAATGAGTTGAAGAATACCATCTGTCTTGCTCTTGTTAGAGGGGAATGGGCCCCTTGTCTTCTTTCCACTAGCGCATCCCGAACAAATTTCATCATGACTTGCTTGAACATTAGGCATCACAAAGACTAGCGTCTTTAACTTTGGTAGGGCATCATAATGTAGATTTGTTAACTTGCAGTGCCATAATTCACTTTGGTGATTGTTGTCATGGACCATGTCCAATGGAGGTCTCCCATTAACTCTACATAGTGCTTCAACTCTAGATGCCAATGTGAAAGCATCCCTCATACGAGATTCCTTAAGCCAAGTGAGGAATTTTCCCTTTATGAAATCTACTCTCATGCCCTTGTTTTCTAAAGCATAAATATATACCAAGTTCTTCTTTAGTTCCGAAAAATACATTACATCATGAAGAAGGATGGATTCCCCAGAGTACAAATAAAATTTGATATAACCAAATCCCTTTACTAGATATGTAGAGTTATCACCAAGAATGATCTTCAAACCTGTCTCTCTCTCATCCATATTTGAGAGGACTTCCTTGTATCCAGAGAAGTGCCTAGAATGCCCACTATCTACCAACTAGTTATCACATGAATCTGGAGGAGAAGAACTAGAAAGAGAAAAAAAAGAATATATTCATATTGACTAGTAGCTACATTACTTTCATAGTTTTCTTTTAAGGACGATGGTCTTCTTCATAGTCATATGGAGTGTCCCTTATCCTCCTATCATCCTGTTGTAGCAGCTACAACCACCCTCCAAAATTTTTCCCATGCTTCATTTTGGAGCCTCCCTTACAAACCACAATAGCTCATATCACACTGATCCAGGTACTTGTGCTTTGATTGAGCCTCATCCTTTGCATCTTGGCTTGTTTTTTCTTACTTGGTATACTATCTAACCCACAAGCTGATCTCTTGACTTGGTCTTTCGAAAGTTCTGGGCTTTCCTTAGAGAACTGTGCAATCCTTGATGGAAACCAACCTTGCTCTCGAAAATTGTGTAGTCCAAGCTAATAGTGAGCCTTGAGTTCAGTAATTGCGCAATGCTAGTGGACAGTCAACCTTCAGCTAGGAAATTGAACAAAGCATGAGAGGTAGCCTAGAGTGAGTCAACCCAGAAATTGTGCAAAAGCATTCTGCTCAGAAGCTGCCCAATGCATGAACTAGTGAGTTGCCCAATCCTCCCTAGAACTGCACAATCTCTCCAAGAAATGTAAGGTAGATTTTCCCAAAAAATTAAAAAAAATCAAAAAGCGAAAAATCATCCCTAGAAAATAAGGATCTATTTTCAGTAGCTCGAAGGAGGCAATTGAGTTATTTTGGAAACTGCCCACAAGTTTCGCTTTTTCCTTGATTTTTGGGCTTCACGTCATAAACCCTAAAGTGACCAAACCTATTTAATTTACGTTTCTAGGGCTCATTTTCACATTTTATCTTGGATTTGTGGTATTCTCGAGGAGATCAAGGAACATTTAGTGCCATCATCATTTCTTTTTTGGGTAAGTCTTGCTTTTCTAGTCTTTTTCCCCTTTTTTTGTTTCTTTTGCTTATTTAGCTTGTGACAAGGTTGTTTCATTTGTTTTGCTGAATAATTGCTGGTATTTTAAATTGTTTTAGCTTGTAGAAGTGTTGTTTCAAGTTTTTCATTTCCTTTCCCAAGTGTGACATGCATTGCCCCATTTTTGCACTAATGGTCATCGTTACGATGACTCTCTTCACATGATTCATTTTCCTTCAATTTGATTGATTCTTGCACATGTTTCACTTGCATTCATCATGACTTAGTCAGATCTGCACTTAGCATCACACCATCCTTCAAATCTACTTGATTTCACACTCCCCTTGGGCAGATCTAGGCTACCCTTTCCCAGATATTTTATTTCCTTGCATCACTATGAATTATGGGAGCTCAAGGCCTCTACCTTGGCTTCTGGAATTACATAGAGGATCTCCTGGTCT
The DNA here is from genome assembly GCA_000404065.3 of Pinus taeda. NCBI lineage: Eukaryota > Viridiplantae > Streptophyta > Pinopsida > Pinales > Pinaceae > Pinus > Pinus taeda. The sequence goes on along the minus strand of APFE030824068.1, from coordinate 51,440 downwards.
AGCTGCAACTGTGCACTATGCATTTCTGTGAGCCAACCTCCCAGTCTTAGTCACTGGGACTGCTCAATGTGCAGTCTCTCCTGGCTTGTACCCATATTGAACTGCGAATTGCACAGTTCTAGTCAATAAGCCTCGTCATTGACTACTAGGATTGCATAATGCACAATTCCAACAGGTAGTCAGTGACCTTTGTGAGCCAGAATTACATTGTCTATCCATTCATAACCCTGGTTTGTTGCTTGGTCTTGTCTTGAAGTTTCTTTTGGTTTTAAGCTAACATTAGCCTGCCATGAGTGCCCTCTTTGTCTTTGGGTACATAAGTTTTTGAGCACCTCTCTAACATTTACAGATAACATGGCCTCCAAGAGAGTTGCATCAAAGTAAATTGTCAATATTAGTACTGGGGAAGCAGTTGAAAAGACATCAGTTAATCTACTAGTTTACATAGACACTCATTTGTTCATTGAGAAGGGCACAAAGTTGACATTGTATAAAATAAAGGATACTTTTGCAAAGGACTTCAAGGAAGACTTAGAGGACCAACATGTATATATCAGTATCTAGCGGTCATGCTTATACAAGGTTGCATGCAGGTACCTCGCCTTCCCTTGTGCGAACATTATTAGTTGGATTGTCTAACACACAAATCCAGAGACAATGACATTGAGAAATTCCAATGGGATAGAGCTTTCCACCTTAAGGGAAGAGAAATTTCATCAAATGTATGATACCTTAGTTAGCGAGGTGCATGGACACATTTTTCTATGCCAGTCATAGTCAGGTGAACACGAGAGATATAGTCAAGCATTGGATGAAAGAGTTGTCAAATTTCAGACAGACACCCAATCATGTACAATAAAAAGTCTCTCAGGAAGGCTTATCAATCCTTGAACATCTTTGCATGTCGAATATATGGTCAAGAGAGCACAAAGACCTTTCTGGAAGGTTGGGTAGTTGTATTGGACCAATTGGTGAGTGATGGAAGGTCATTTAACTGGTCAAACTTGTTGGATCATCAATTGAAAATCCATGTGACTAATGCTCGAAATCCTCCCAAGGATGAGAAAGTGAGATTCTACATGTCTGCATACTTACTAGATGCAATTTGTGCCCAACAACAATTTCCTGGCATGAGCTAGACATGGAAAACAAAAGATATTGTCGTCAACATTTATTGCAAGTTGCTTTCTGACTGCAACTACCGAGAGTAATGGAAATGTTGACTGACTGTTTCATCATCTTGTTGTATAAGCTTATCTTTGAGCAGGATCCACCTTTCATGTCCCAAGAATCAATGGAGATGATACTTAACATTGTAGATTGATATGCCTCACCCTGTGACACCTTCATCAGAGTGTTTGGCTGAGAGAATCCTTTGCATGTTCTACTAAGGTATGCCATGAACAAGTTGGTCATGAAAGAGGTCTCATATCACCTATCTATAGGGTTATCAACAGGACTGCATAGGAAGAAGAAAGTGGCATGACCCACTCTGCCTTTGCAGATCAGATTATACGAGATTAAGAGATTTAAATATGCATATGTCGAAGTTAAAGGGATATTGAAGTTCAAGTTTGGAACCAAAGAATTTAATCCATATGATCCCCATGGTATTTGCAAGAACCACTGTGCAAAGGTATGTTATCCATGGATCCATGGGAAATTTCACTAGCATGAGGAGGACCTTGGAGGTACTGTGGCAATGACTCCAAGCTCCATGAGCTGGTCAATATAGCAACAATGTGGGAAGAAAAAACAACAACAATAAGAAGCAATCTAGTGCAAGACAAGGGTAAAAAGAACATTGTCGAGAACCCACAGGTAGAGAAAAGCTGGAAGATGAGAGAAGATCCTATCATGGGGAAAGAAACGTTGGAAGTAGAGGTAAAGAGGGAGCATCAGATAAAGAGAGCAGAGCGAAGGAAGAGAGAAAAGAAAAGGTTGCAAGAAGTAGAACTAAAGTTGGAGGAGACAAAGAAGAAGTTGAAGGAAGAGTAGGAGCCAAGGAGGAGAGAAATTGAAGAGAAGCAAAAACAAAAGGAAGGAGAAAGGAAAGGTGCAATGATAGATAAAACAAATCCCATACAGGTCGAGGAGTCAGAACAACCGAAAGCTAAAGAAGAGGGTGAACATATGCAGGATTGGGAGCTTTCTCAGTGGATTAAGAAACTGATTGAAGTGACAGACATGGATTTGGAGCATGAATGTTAGATGATCCAAAAATAAAATATCATCATAGGTTATAAAGTTGGAATGAAATAATTATTAATTTAAGATATTAAATTAATAATTATTGTTCTAGAATGTTTAATTATTTAATGGAGACATTTAGAATTAGTATATTGTTGTAACAAGATATGACTCTCCAAACGTGTTGTATCTTAGGCTCTATTTTAGGAGATTAGTTAGCTAGTTGTTTTGAATAAAATTTATTGTAAATGGACACTTTTTATTTAATAAATGATCCATAATTAGAGGTAGTTAGGACATTGAGCTTATAAATATCTCATTGCAAGAATTTTTGGTTGTTCGGGTGTAAACTCTTGCAAAATCAAATATGTAATCGTTTTTTGTTTTGTTTTTTTCTTCTGATTAATAAAATTACTTGTCTGAGGACACTTCTACCATTATTGTGGTATCAGAGCTCCAGTAATGCTGCAGTGGATTTGAAGAGGAGATTCCAGCTCTACAAGTTTTTGAAAAATTCCATTGAATTGTTCAATGAATGATTGCTAAATATCTAATATTTGAGAGGTTGAGGCCGTGCCTAGATATTTTGGACAGCAAAGCCATCATACTCCTCACTTTCCATCATATTTTCATTCATCATTACCACCATTTCATCTAAAAAAGTCTCCCATTCGCGTTGAGACTCTGCACCAGCGGTCAACCCAAAGCCAACATCATATGACTAACAATCCATAATATAGCTCAAAGTTTTATTCACATTCATCCCACTCCAGTCATTCAGCATGAAAAATATTTCCACAGCACAAAAGACAAAGCGAAGGTCTGTCTCAGCACCAATATGCAAAGAAATAAAACTTCCATCAGGTTGTTGAAAATTTTTCATTGTTCTTGATATTCTTTTGCAATCAATTCGGTGAAGTCATCACCCATTATCTTTAATGATGCTAAAGCAGAGTAAGTGCTAGCTAGGTGACCAATACCACCATTGTTAAAGTTAACTCTGGCATGTTTTGACAAGTGGACTAAAGATGATCCTTGGAAGCCATAAAAAAATTCCATGTCTATCTTCAGCCTCATTTGATGGAAGGACTTGAAGGTGATAGACCCAATCCATAATCCGTTTTGCATCAACCTAATCGAGAGCATTGAGGATGTCCAGGGCTGAAACAATGAAGTATGCGAGAGTGAGACGATGATTGTCCTGTCTCTGGAACTCAGATGGCACCTTCTCCAGCATTGAAAGAAGGGATTTCATGTGCAGATCTCTTTTAAACGATCCCATCCTAAAACACTTTTTGATCCCAATAATAAGAATTGAAGAATGAAATGTGCGGAGAACACAATTGATGGACTTGCTTTCTAAATTCTCGATCACTCTGTGAAGCGGGATTTGGGCATTTAACGAATTATGTTATGCCATGTTGCCAGTTCTGAACTTTACCACGCTTGCTTTTGGTGTATCAAAACGCCCATCCAGCTCAAGTGTTCTAGACTCTATAGGGTCCTCGACAATTCCAGTTTGGTTGACGTCATCTCCTTCGAGGAGAGGCTCTTGTAAAATAACTGTCATCTTAAATTAAATTACGTCTGCAAGCTGCTTCGTCTAAAATTTGATTGATCGAGGAGTCCTGCAAGATTAGTATATGCGCAAACCTTCAAATCTAGTGAGAGAGCTAACGATTTTTACGAGTAGAGGAGAGAAAAAGCAAAGCAAAGAAAGCACTGGCGATGTAATGCATACACACACATTTGTATCATTCAAACCGAGAGGACTAGTCCATAAAAAAAGTGCGAGGCTGAACGTATGGAAGCAGAATCAAATTTGTAAATTTTAAGGAATATTGTATTTTGGAGAGATATGGTGTTTTTTTTTTTAATTTTGGGAATTTATTGTGTGTGGAGTAATAAGGTGATTTGTAAATTTTTGGAGTAATAAGGGGATTTTAATTGTAATTTTTTGAAGAGATAAGTGTAACTCATAGTAATTTTACTTTGGGGGGGGGTGAGGTGGGGTAAGTTTTTTTTACCAAGTTTTGCAAGAGCATCATTGTAAAAATCAATTTTGAAAGTTACCTTGTAACTTTTTGAGAAATTGACTAGAGCCAAGTGCAAAGCTCAGTCATTTTTCTCCTGTTTGAACGACTATACGAGGGTCAAGGCCAAGCCTCGATAGATTTTTTTTTTTTTTTTGCGTGGTGTGATGCATGTTGTGTTGCCCATCTTGACATTTTTGTTTTGATTCTTGGTGCGAAGCTTCAACACTACAATGTCCAAGTTAATTAATTTGTTCTCTGGTTCTGACAAACTTGAAGGTACAAAATCCTATAAAACATGGCACCGCCTCATCGAAAACACTCTCATTTACAATGAATTATGTCCGGGTATATGTGATGGTGATATTAAGCGAAATAAACCCACAGATGCAGCTACACTAGCAAAATGGGAAGTTAAGAATGCCAAAGCCTTAACTCTTATTAAATCTTCTGTCAATGATTAAATGTATGTCCATATAGAAAATGTTACAGATGCATGGTCTGATTTGAAAACTTTTAAGGACCTCTTTGATACCCAGCCTGAATCAAAGAAAGTTGTTCTACAATTAAAATTGTTGCAACAAAAATTGACTGAAGGAGGTGATGTTCTTGAATATATCTCAAGACTTAAGAATATTAGGCAGGAAATCATTAATGTTGGTTTTCCAGCAATAGATGATAGTTTTATGGTAACAATTGTAATTGCTGGACTTCCTTCTTCCTACACGCATTTTTTGGAGACTCTACAATTAACTGGGAAATTAGAGAAACTAAAGTTTGATGAGCTCTATGAAATGTTGACCCAACATGATAAAACCTTTGAGAAGAAGAAGCAAGCTGGTGAAGATGTTTTTTCACAGAGGCTAGCACTAGTAGATCATCAACAGATAGTTCTCGAGGTAGAGGCAAAGGGAATTTCAATCAGAATCAAGCAACACATAATGTACAAAGTCGAGGTCGAAGCCAAAGCAGAGAAAACAACTTTAATAGAGGCAACAATTCATGAAGAAGTAATTTTCAAGGTAGAGGAATCAACCAAGGAAGAGGCAATTTTCAAGGACAAGGAAATAATAATCAAGGTAGAGGACAATCTCAAAATAGAAGTCAAATTAGAGGCAGAGGAAAATCTTCGGGAAGAGGAAGAGACTTAAGTCAAATTGTGTGTTGAAGATGTAAAAAAATTGGACATTATGCTGAAGATTGTCGAACATCTCTTAATAAAATTCCCAAGTTTCAGCAACACTCAGCGCAATTTGCAAATAATCAAGATCATGATAACTCATAATATGTTTTTACTTCCTCGCCAACATCACAATTTTCTTCTCATTTTAGAAGTGATTATGAAGATTCCTGGTTCTTGGATTCAGGGGAAACTTAGCACATGACTTGTCGACGTGATTTTTTTTGGAATTTTCAAGATTGCCAACTTAATTCCATTTTTCTTGCAGATGATACAAAACATACTCCTTATGGAAAAGGAGCAGTTAAATTTTTTCTCCCTCACATTGGAGAAAAAATGATTTCCAATGTATGGTATGTACCAACTTTTAAGAAAAATTTGCTCTCTTTAGTCACGATGATTATGGAAGATGGTTTAGTCAAGATTAATTCAGTCAAACAGAGCTTGAAAACTGTCATGATAGGTCATGAAGATGGAAAGTTGTTACAGATGAAAGGGACAGTTATTCCAAGGCATTCTAAATTTGCAGGGGCAGTGACTACAAGTATTTCACCTGTAAGACTATGGCATGTAAGATATGGACATTTAAATTTTGAAAGTCTTTCTCAATTGCAAAAACAAGGAATGGTTAAAGGAATTCCCACTTTCAAAAGGGAAAATGAAAAATGTGAAGCTTGCATTTATGGCAAACAAAGTCGAGAAGGTTTTCCAACAAGTTCATGGCGTGGAAACAGGTGGCTACAACTAGTTCACAATGATGTTTGTGGACCACTACAAACTTCATTTGGTGGTTGAAAATATTTCTTACTATTCATTGATGATTTCAGTAGAATGACTTGAGTTCACTTCTTGAAGAACAAGTCAAAAGCATTTGAGAAGTTTAAAATTTTTTGCCAACTTGTTGAGAATGAAGTCAAAGAAAAGATAGGTACTCTCAGGACAGATAATGGGGGAGAATTCACTTCAAATGAATTAAAAACTTATTGTAGTGAAAATGGCATAAGACGACATCTTACTAATGTTTACACTCCACAACAAAATGGAGTAGTTGAAAGAATGAATCGTACCTTGTTTGGAATGGCGAGATCCATGTTAAATTTCAAGAGGTTAAGTCCAACATATTGGGTAGAAGCAATACATACAGTTGTCTACTTAAGAAACAGATCTCCAACTGCTTCTTTAGATGGAATCACACCTTATGAAGCTTGGTTTGGTTCCAAACCTCGAGTTAAACATCTTAGAGTTTTTGGATCAGTATGTTATGCCTTAGTTCCGAAAGAAAAGCGAACTAAGCTTGAATCAAGAAGTTTAAAATGCACAATGATTGGTTATTTTGATGAGAAGAAAGGGTATCATCTTTTGACCAATGGAAAATTCATTGTGAGCAGGGATGTGATTTTTGATGAAACAGAGAGTAAGAGCGTTGAAGAAATAAAAAATCTTCTTCACAAGTTAGAAACTAAGGGAAATAAAAGAAAAGGAAAAATGCAAAGTCAACCAACTTCACCAAATTGGTATGAACTTGATTTTCATTCCTCTGAAGATGAGTCATCCAGTCCATCTACTTCAACAACATCATCTGGGTCTTCTAGCAGTTCATCCGCATCTCCAAGCAACAACAGTTCTTTTGACAATGATTCTCCAGACTCTTCACTTGAACGAAGAACATCAGTTTATATTAATCCTCTTTACAATGACGGAGACTTTTCAGAATCGCAAACAAGTGAGCACCAAATACTGAAATGGGAAGTTCAACTTTTGAGAGATGTAAATCCTGATGAGCAGAATAAAATGGGCACCAGAAGGGCACATAGAAGTGAAGGCAATTTTTCTTTGATAGCAAATGATTTTACTGAACCTTCCACATACAAAGAAGGAGTAAAACATAAAGAATGGCAATAGGCTATGGTTGAAGAATATCAAGCAGTAATTGATAACAACACTTGGAAAATTGTTGATTGTCCATCAAATGTTAAACCCATAGGATGCAAATGGGTTTACATAATTAAGTATAATCAAAAGGGAGAACTTGAAAAGTATAAATAACGACTTGTTGCAAAAGCTTTTGTGCATCAGGAAGGCATTGATTATGAGGAAACGTTTGCTCCTATAGCTAAATGGAACACCATCCAATTAAGACTTGCATTCGTTGCTCAGAAAGGATGGAAAATTCATCAAATGAATGTGAAAAGTGCTTTTCTCAACGAGATTTACAGGAGGAAGTGTATATCACACAACCACTAGGTTTTGAAATTGAGGGCAAGAACATAAAGTCTGCAAATTGATTAAGGCTTTATATGGATTAAAACAAGCTCCCCGAGCTTGGTATGAAAATATGGATGAATACCTTAAGAAAGATGGTTTTCAACGAAGTGAATTTGATGATACTTTTTATGTGCAACAATAGGGAAAATATCTGGTAATTCTTGTTATGTATGTAGATGATTTGATCATTATTGGCAACCATGATGATCATATTGCACAGGTGAAAAAGGAGTTACATGTAGGTTTTAAGATGGCAGAGTTTGGATTACTTCACTACTATCTTGGAGTTGAAGTCTTCCAACGTCCACACCATATTTTCATTTCTCATAGTAAGTATGCAGCAGAGGTTCTTCAGTGATTTGGCATGCAGGATTGCAAGCCCGTTCTCACCCTCATGGAGGAAAACTTGAAACTTTCAAAATTTGAAAAGGGGGAAAGGTGGACAATACTACTTACAGACAATTGATTGGCAACTTGATTTATTTGACAAATACTCACCCTGATCTATCTTATGTAGTCAGTATTCTTTCACGTTTTATACAGGAACCACGAGACAACCACTGGAATGCAACCAAAAGAGTTCTTCGATATATCCAAGGAACAAAATATGTTGGTCTTCTTTACACAAAGACTAAAAACTTTGTACTTGGTGGATATTCCGATGTCGACTTTGCTGGAAGTATTGATGATCGAGCATCAACATCAAGTTATTTAATGAACATGGGGTCAACAGTAGTATCTTGGAGTTGTAAGAAACAAGCTATAGTGGCCAATTCTTCAGTAGAAGTAGAGTACATTTCAGCATGGGAAGCAGCATGTGAAATTGTTTGGTTGTGCCGAATTTTGCAGGACTTGGGCATTTCTCGGGCAAAAGCTACATCATTATTCATCGACATCCAGTTAGCCATCAAACTTACCAAGAACCCAGTTTTTCATTCAAAGACAAAGCATGTGGACACCAAGTATCATCATATCAGATCTCTCATTACCAAATATGTCCTCAAGATTGTTTATTGTCCTTCCGAAGATCAGATCTCCAACATTTTCATGAAACCACTTGGTAGAATAAAATTTACTAAGTTCAGGGATGAACTTGGTATCTGTTGTAATGTATCTTTGGATCATAGGGGGGAATTTTAGATGATCCAAAAATAAAATATTATCATAGGTTATAAAGTTGGAATAAAATAATTATTAATTTAAGATATTAAATTAATAATTATTATTCTAGAACGTTTAATTATTTAATGGAAACATTTAGAATTAGTATATTATTGTAACAAGATATGACTCCCCAAATGTGTCGTATCTTAGGCTCTATTTTAGGAGATCATTTAGCTAGTTGTTTTGAATAGAATTTATTGTAAATGGACACTTGTTATTTAATAAGTGATCCATAATTAGAGGTATTTAGGACATTGAGCTTATAAATAGCTCATTGCAAGAGTGTTTGGTTGTTTGGGTGTAAACTCTTGCAAAATCAAATATGTAATTGTTTTTTTTTTTTTTAATAAAATTAGGTGTCTGAGGACACTTCTGCCATTAGGAACCATAGAATGAAGACAAAAACCTTATTCTGATAGCACTTGAGGTAATCTCTCAGTCTCCACCACCTCTAGTGTCATAACCAGTCCTGAGTGAGAAAGGATAGGTTTTTCTCCTTGATGATGATTCGATCATGGATGTGTACAAGATCTCATTTGATGAGTTGTAGAAGAAGATTGTATATGTGTGGAGGAAGCACTTTCTGGATGATCATGCATCACCTACATTCATGAAGGAAAGGGTGATAGTTCCAAACATCATAAAACATCCAACTACCCTTGCTGATGCCACCTTGGCCTATGCAGGAGCAATGAGCTCAAAATTCAAGTTCCTGTTGGCCAAGAATGAACAAATGGAAAAGAACTTGTAGACTTCCAGGCAAGAGGCAGAACAACTCTGAGAGCAAAGCACAGTTTCCCCAATGGCAGAGATTAGGAAAGCGATACTTGCTAAAGTATCAACACTTGAGACTACCACGCGGAAGCTCTGTGACGGATTTGTCACCGTACATAAAGCAGTTGTTTGTGTGCATGGATTACATCAGTGGAGCAAAGAGTTTGTTCAAACTCTCAAGAACATACATGTTTCCATCGCCCATGTGTAAGAGTGGACAATGCGATACAAAGGGGCCCCAATTCACTTGCCAAAGAAGATGAAGCCACAGGCAGATGGAGAAGGAAAAGTTTTGGATGTTGATACAGAACTATGAGCAACTCGTGCCATTTGTCAGCAACATACAAGCCTTTGGATGTCATGGTGAGAATGCACAAGATCTTGTTAATCGGTTTGCTCACCGAGGTTAGACCCAAGAACCAAGTCTAGCTAGATATCGATGGGTACATGGAGTAGCTAAGACGAGAGGCCAGCATATATGAATTGGAGTTGAGTGCACATAACATGCAGAAGTACATTGGTGGTCCTGTGATGGTTAACACCATCTTGAACATGCTTCAGGACGAGTTGGATACAGGTTGCAAGGCCATATACTAGGATTATATGGAGGCAAGAGTCCACTATTAGAAATACAACATCAAGAAGTTTGGGGACATCATCACACAATACCAAGATTTGCATCAATATGTGACCGAGAAGCACCAAGTGGATGTTCTGAGTTGGTATTTCCCCAAAATTCAGAGTCATAGTGTTTTGTCTTGTTAGGTTGTCTCTAACCTATTTTGTCTTACATGGGTACATGTGGAAAATGTAATATTAACTACCCTCATATTTGCAAATAATATTACATATGAGGGTAGTTAAAGAGTCACAACGGGGAATGTCAAGGGTCACCCCACCCTTTTTTATAAATAGAACCTCATAAATCATATAAGTGGCTTTTGGGAGCTAAGATTTTGGCTAGGCTTAGGCTTAGAAAAGGCTTGGAAGTATTGTGATGAGCCTTGGCTTCTCCACAGCGTAGAGTGAGTATACTTCTTTGGAGGAGCTGGTGTTCTTGTCTGTAATGTTCTACTATTGGGGCTAGTGATCATCAATGGTGTATGTATGGATGGAACTTTCATTTATAATAATAATATCATATCCATCATGCTTTCATGCATATGTTGTTATTGTAGTTGGATTATTTTGGTTGCTTTAGTAATGTATGTTGTTTAACTTACACATTTTATTATGAACTACTTTGTATGAAATTGTATGAATCTTGTTGGATGCATGTTGTTGGATTAACCCGTCACTTTAATTCGTGGACTATTCCACATTTTAGCTTGTGATATCATTATACTCTTGTGTTCCTTTCAAGATGCATACTATTACAGGCTTCTAAGGGGCACACTTCCTTTTCCCCTTCATGTGTCAGAACCTTCATGCATCGCACTTGACTCTTCATTGGGTCACACACTTTCTCTCACCCAAAGTTATCTCACTTACCTCTACACACTACCGCGGTCAAGGCTTTACACTACCACCCACTGCTAGGACTCCTACTCCAAACAGTTTGAGGTCTTTTTGGGACTTCTTATCAGGGAGATCCCCTGAATGTTGGCGGGTCCAGTACCATCAACACATCCATTCTTCTTCTATCATCTCCTCTTCTTATATCATCTCTTCCCCTTCGATAATCTCTTCTTATATTATTGAACTTGCTATTGTCGAAGCCATGATTATTGTTGTACCTTTATCTTGGAGAATTCCCTTTTCCCAACAATCTTGAGCATAGTGGCCAAACTTGTGACAATTGTTACATTCAATATTTGACATATATTTATCTCTCCACATTCTCCTTTTGGAATCCATGGGTGTTGGTGAAAATTTGTTTTATTAGATGGACCTTGTTTACCTTTTCTTTTCTTATCTTGAGTGGAAAAGGCATAAGGCTCTCCAACTTTGTTCTTTTGAATTTTTCCTCTATCAATCATCCTAGTAACCTCTTGAGTGCATTTACCAACAAGATCATCAAATGAAGGGAATACATTATTTTTTCTTAGAGTAGTAATGAAGGTCTCCAAAATAGGATAAAGACTTCAAAGAGTGACCAATACCAACTCCCTATCAGATACCTTCTCACCTGGCGTTTGCAATTGATCCCTTAAATGGGATACCCTCATTATATATGATTGCACAAATTCTCCCTTGTTCATCTTATTCTCTTTGAGTTGATCCTTTAAAGATAGGTTGTGATTCAAGTTGTTGACCTCATACATCACGACCAACTTTTCGTATATATCCTTATATGCCTTCAAGTTACCAACATAAACAAGCAAATGATATTGTAAACCATCAATGATCATTTTCTTAGCTTTGAGATCACCTTTCTTATACCTGGATTTTATAGTAGAAGAAGCATTCATTAGAGGCTTAGATACCTTTCCTTGCACATACTCCAAAAAATCATTGTCATCTAGTATATCTTCTAACCTAATTTTCCAAGCATCAAAGTTAGGTGGGTCACCTAGCTTCTAATTCTCCTTGAAGTAAGAGGTAGACATCTTGACCAAACCAAATAGGCTCCTTCAACTTCTTTCAAGAATGATTGCTCTTGTCTCTTGTCTCCTTGGGATTTTCTCTTCACCTTAGCTTTGATTCCATGCTAAGTTTTTGTTTTTTTATATTGTTACAATCACTTTAGCCCAATTCTTATCTTCAATTAGCAATTTATAAACACAATTCAATCTTTCAATGATCAACATTAATTGTACATAGAATAGTAAATGAAATGAGAAATGAGAGATAAATAATAGACACCAAGTTTGGTCAAAGACTAGCGAAAAACAACACAAAGTGGAAAAACCTTTCAATTTCTTCTTCTTATTAGATTGTCATAAAATGTTTAGCAAAGAGAGAGTACAATATTTCAATTCACCAATCACAAGATTGTCCAGCAAAACCAACCAAACAATATCTAAGAGATGAGCCCAATAGATAAATTTTCTTCATATCAATTTTTTCAGATTGTAGTTAACAATCAAATTCTGCGGTCAAAACCCTATGGCACAACCGCGTGGAGCTAGCGACATGCATGCGGCTACAACTCTCCAATCGTAGGGAGAATTTTGTATGTGTGCGACTACAACCAATATTTCCCTATTCCAACCCTACGACCCTAGACCAAAAACCCTAATTCACATGTACAAGCTCGAACCCTACAATTTTAGACCTATATGAACCAATTTCATGAATCAACCTCAGACCTATGCAAGCCAATACAAAGAAGAGAGAAGAAGAAAATGCTTGATGATGATCTCCAAATGAGGTTCACTTGACTTGTATTTATAGGTTTCCAAGGGTTTCCATTTTCACTTTTGGGTTGACCTATCATTTTGTGCACATGTGGGTTTCCATACTAAAAATATATTTTTCTTCAACCAAATTAAATTATTCCAAGGGCTAGGAGGGGTCTTTCTTGATGAGGAAGGTTTTCCAAAGGAGGGAATTTGTCCCTAAGCTGCAAAATTAATAAGGTTTTGTCTTTTCTTCTAAAAAATTGTAAATATAATCTAACATGGGAGAGTTATAACATTGGAACAATATTTAAAACCTAGCTTTCTAGTTGTTCTAAAACACTATCAAAGATATTAGCCTTAATCATGACCTACAAAACTATTTTCCAATAGTTTAACAAAATCCCCTCTAAAACATAGGCATATGCACTTTTATTTAAATAATATTAGCATACATGCTCACCTTTTCTTCATTAAAGGATCAAATATATGTTGTAACATGCTTTTTATGATAAAAATTTGGATTTGATTGGCTTTATAGTAGGGGGGTTTAGGTTTTGTACTCTGATTAAGAAGGTAATATATGATTTCTTAGGTAGTTCTTTACTCTCTTATTAAGTGTCTTAATACTATTTATTGGTTCATTAGAAGTCATCAGCTGATCTAGAAGAACCCCCATAGTGATAAATCCTTGGGAAATCACCATTTTGGGTCTTTTAATTTACTTAGTTGAAGAAAGTAATTGTTTTTTACATGTCTGAATAAATTTTGCATGCATGCTACTATATGATGTAACTTATTAGCGTGTTTTTACGATTAATATAGATTTGAATTAGTATATAAATACTTTTCATAAACTTGCCTCATTATTCCAAATTGAACAATTGCCAGTGATGAAGTAGAATGTTTTGTTGTCACTTAAACATTGATTAAGCTTGGACAATAAATCCAATGTATACATTAATAAATGAATTTTGTTCATATGAATTAAACCTACAAGGGAGTATCTTTAATTAATCAATATTTACAAGAAGAGTGTTGGAACAAGTATCTTTTCATCCATTTTATAGAGAATTATATTTGAAAATTTATATGCAATTTGTACTTGAATGTAATAGATTGAGTGATCCACTTATCAGGATTGAAAGTTGAATCCATATGACCATTGAAAGGTAAATTTATTTTATTTTGTTTTTTAGGATAATTATGGGACATTGAATGATTAGTATATGAATTAATTTGATATTTTATTACAAGAAAAAATATCCATTTATTGTCGTTTTTATGATGAATATTTTTATTATGTTATTTTTACTTTAATTTCTATGTGAATCATTACTATAGGGAAAGTAACTTTAAATATTGTCATTTTTAAACATGAAATCAATTAAAATAATTGTTAGTCTTTTATCCTTTTTTGTTCAACTATCCTCATAAAAGCGCATTATTTGACATGTCACTTTTACCAAAAGGCGTCCAAGATGTGTGTGTTCTTTTATTATCTATCTTTGAAAGCAGTAGTCTATAACGCGACTTTTTGAAAGTCTTTCCGGCGGATTTTTCCGGTCAAAATCCGGCAGCAATTCATTGGAATCCCAAGTTTGATAGCTAGTTTCTGCACAATCAATGGCTCCCAGGGGTTTTCCAGGATGCTGAATCCAAATATGCAGTTAAAAAACCATTTTAAATGCTAAAAATCAAGATTTAACCTCATTTCTTCCGCCGGATTCCGTCATCAGAATCTCCAAAAAGTCGCATTATAGACAACTCCTCTTTGAAATGTATGTTTTTTTGGTTGGATATTCAAATATTGTTTTTTCACTGAAAACTATTCATTGTGTATTGAAGTACAAGTAAAAAGTGTTAAAAATAATATTTTACACTATATTTAAAAAAATATGGCATATGATAAATAATTAGTTGAAAAATAGTAACTTCAAAATACTAACTATGAATTTTATATTTTATACTTTTTTAACATGAAGAAAAAAATTAAAAATTAAAACACCATTAGAAAAAAATGTGCATATAGTATAGACAAGTAGGTTTAAAATGTCGAAAATCTCCCCCCTGTCAACCACTCCCTGCCAAAAAAAGGGGCACTTTTCAAAATGAGGGTAAAAATAACCCCTAAATGTGACCTCAAAAAGATCGAAAACTTGGTAATGTTCTTGTTAAGTTGGTAACTATGTTAAGAATAGTGGCAATGTTTTAGGATCATGGAAGATGAATGAGGAGTTATGCTCAATTATAAAAAACAAATGAGATAAATTGTAGAATTTTGAAAGTATATTAGAAAGCATGCAATTGAGCATGTTCTTGAGTTTCTAATCAATGACAAAGATTGTCTTTAGAGTTAGATATGATCACACATTAACGAGGGAAATTTCACTTGAAAGATATGATGGTTGACATTCATCACTATCAACAACTTAGGCTCACTCTGGAATTAATGATACTCACACGATATCTAAAAAGTGGATGCCCAAAATATCCAAAGGTCATGGATGAGCAAATGAGGCAATATTTTCAACATATGGACCAAGGAAGTGATGAGTTATTAGTGGTGCTTACTTGCATAGTAGAAAAGGATGTAGATGAATTCGTCACTCAGCTAGCTATTAAAGTACCACTGAGCCTCACAGTTCTATTTTTGGAATTCTAGAAAATTCACGAGCCCATTAAAAGTGATTTTTTAAAATTTATTAATTGATTATTTATAAGATTATATAGGAATTTGTTTCCTGCACAAACTAATTATTTATTCCATTGTTTTAGGCATGCTAATGATCATACCGGGATTGAATGTCTGTAAAGTTGGAGCATGAAGAGGACTTTCAGGTCCTGTTGGTTTCATATTAGGTAGATAAATCAAGGTGCTTCAAAATAGAAGCATCATTTCGGTACAAGTTCAATGGACCTATTATAAACCTAAAGATGCAAAATAGGAGCATGATCATATCATGCAAAAGTAGTAGCTACAGTTGTTTGTAACATTTTCATTGTATGTGTGTATATAGATGCACTGAGAAATCTACATGCATAATGGGGAGGGGAATGCAATACCTCCAACTTGATACTTGAATTGTAAATGTATATGTACATATGATCCTTAGGTTGGAAAGCTAGTACATGACACCTAGGATGGCAAGCCAGTTATGTAGGGGCATGTGTGCCTATGTGTAAATATGTTTCAAGGATAGAGCGCTTGTGTGGTTTTAGGCAGGAGGGACCATGTGATAAAAGGCCAATGAGCTTGATATATGTAATATGTAATCAAACCCCAAGGTTTAGCACAATTAGTTGAGTCCCCATCATTAAAGCACCTCTTCTATTGAGAGGTCACATGTTCAATTGTCTCGACACTCTCGGGGTCAAGCTCTATGATTGAGACAACAAAAAGTGATCCTTTCAGGTGGATATTCCTATTAAAAATATGTATGTGCATGTAGCAATCATTTATCTTTAAGGGCCATGAACCATATAGAAAAAAAATTTAATATGTAATCACTCATATTAATAAAAATAACACCAAGGTTGCAGACCAAGGGATGAAAAGAGTATGGGGTGACATGAATTCACGAGGGGGAAATGTGAGGTGTTGGAACCAAGAAATGGTTCTTAAGCCAAATTAGTGTTAGAATATTTATAAATTAACTTCATGTGATATAAGCCAAAGTCATGAGATAAAATTATATTTTCTAGCTCAAGGTGCCTTAACCTTAAGCCAAACTTGGGTTGCATAAGGGAAGCTGAAAACATGCCAAATAGAAAACTCCATGCATACAAAGATCTTAGCTTTAAATAAGAGATAGTTATTAATTCATGCATTCTAATTCTCTAATTATCATCTAGATTATTAGAAAGACTATGGAGTTTACTTTGAGGGGTGAGTTCTCTTATTACTATTACCAAGTGTGAGTGTAATTCTCCTTAGATTTCCTTGGGGAAGGTTGTAGCCCTAAAAAGACAATTGTAGGGATAGGTATACCTATGTGGGACCTGGAGGGTACCTACAGACCCTTGAGTGTAACTAGAACTTCTGAAGCCATAAGACCCTGATACTTTTTGGCCATCATGTGTTAGTGTGCTAGAGGGTAGTAGCACAACATGAGGAACAATAAGAATAGAGAAGGGGGTGTTGTGCAAATTTATGGGGAACTAAGTAATATGATTTGAAGTGTTCTTGGGGTTTAGTACCTTGGCCTTGGCTATATTTGGTACTGACTATGGGCCATAGCTAGATTTAAGTGAGCCTTTTCCCTGATAGAGTCATAGCCCCTATTGGAGGGTAACCCATTGCAAAGAGAACTTGAGAAATATAGTCTATGGTTGGGAGGAATGTCATTTTGAAAGATAATTATTGTGTCCTTATAATTATGTTAAATGTTGTGTTGTTTTGTTTTAATGTTATGGATTATATAATAGTGTTGTTATGGCTGTGCATGTTAATATACATGGTTGAATTCATTGTTATGGAATTATGTATGAAATTATTTACAATTAGCATACATGTTGCACTTCATATAGAACAAGGTATTTTTGATGTCAGGGTGGTATTATTTATGCAGAATTGTAGGGTTCATGGGTAAATTTAGAGGGAAATGGGTTAGTTAACCAATACCCTACCACTTTGATAGGCACCAAGGTGGACGTACAATAACAAGGATGGCCTTGTTCTCTAATTGAATTATAACCAAGTATTTCATTAATGTCTTCCCATAATATTACTTATTCTTCTCACTAATCCCCAAAAGTACATCAAAGAATTGGAAAATGGAACTTCAACACTATCCATTATGTTTTTCATCTATATAAACAATCAATTTGTGTTTGGGACTAGTTTAAGGTGACACAAAATTTCACGTAGGATAATGGTTCCCATACTGTCTATTTAAAAGATAAGGTCTCCCACATTCTTTGGAAAAAAACATAGGCCTTCTAAATTCTTTTGTGCTATGTAGCCCCTAGGAGATATCATCCTATTAGGTTCAACGTCTAAAAGGGAAAAAATTAGACTATTAAATAAAAGTTACATGTTCTTATATGACTATTGAGGAAACAAGATTCTCCCCTCCCATCCATAAGCTATTATTCAATTTAGTATACTCTAGGTAAAATAACGCATTTCCCCATCAAGTTTGATAACTTGTTAATGAAGTGAATGATATTTTTCATTGTATATCCCCCCAAAAGTGGTCAGGATTCCACTTTTTTTAAGATAAAAAAATATTGTTGGTGAAATCCAAATAATATTTTGTCCTTGTCCTTGCAATTGTAATATGATTTTAATTTTTCTTGAAATATTAAACTTTGCATGAGCTACATTTTATGAAGGAATACATTCAAAATGATATCTGGTGTTCTTTATAAAATAATAAATATACAAGGGAAGGACATCTATATTTGAGGACTACATAAGCTAGGTGGCACATCAATATTGGCATCGTAATCAAATCATTGATTCCATAAATGATGAATATCCTAGTGGTGGTTTTATAGAAAAATAAAACATTGGCCAAGTTATTTATCCATTGACTACCCTTTTATTACTTTCCCCCCTAATTGAGAGATTTTGAAAGAGTTTATTAGTTTACATTTTACTGAATGCATCTCAATTCCTATTTATTCATTTTCAGGTACCTCAATTGATATTCTTCTTTGTGTATTTCTAAAGTAGGTATTTCATCAACATTTTAGCAATCTCATCAATGGCATAGCCAATAATAGGTTTTGTAAGTTCCATAGCAATTAGAGCCCGATATTAAGCAACATCAGTAATCATAACCACAAACTACAAATTTTAGTTATTAATACTAACTTCATGCAAAGAAGAAGGTGGTAATTCTTCTTCACACTACTTCTCAATAGCCCAAACTAGAATTTCTAAGTTTCTTCTAGTCATGCAAGATTTCAAATTAGTTCAGCTAATAGCCAAATTTCAACATAATCTCTCATTTATCTTCCCTAACCTTTTATTAATTTTTAGTGATGTGTCATAAAATGGTTTGTGTTTCCAAAAGGGTTTCCTATGATGACGATTACCATATAAGTGGTTGATACCATTCTTCTTAATTGATTAAGATTTAGTAGAATTTGCTTCTATGACGTTGACATGCTATGTTTCCTTAGCTACTTTTGTAGCAGTTGTGCCCTACTCTGGTTTCCCTACAACCTTCACAAAAGTCCTATACCATTCAAAACTTCCTAGAAAGGAGGTTATTTCTTGTATGTTGCATTTCCTACTCACTAAAGGATCTACCATTTCTAATGAATCATTAGAAATTTCAATCATTATATGATTGGGACTTGCCTATTTAGTTCATGGTTGTTCCTCTCCCATTACTCCATATGCTTATGTTTCTTACCCATGTTTTACAACTTCAACATGAAAATATTCTCTTACTTCTTATGGCCCTTGGGCCATAACAAATGTATCCCAAGTTTAATTGCACTACGATAGAGTAGCTATGATCAACAATTTAATCGATTCATGATGAACTAGGATCTTTTTAGGATTCTTTATTTTTCTCGTGATTCTTGACATTAATTAGTAAATCAAGTGGGAAGAATGGAATCTGAATGAAATGATGGTATTTTAGATGCATTAGAAATTTAAAATGATAGTTTAACATGAGAATGTATCATCCCACATAAGTGATATAATTCTATAAAAAATTATGCAACATCAACCCAAGGTTGCCTCAATGAAAGCACTTAACTCCTTTGTCTAAGCTCTCAACAATTTCATCACCAACCAAGAATTCAATTGCATAGTGTTAACCATAATACATCTCTTAAACCATCGATACCCCATTCTTGGTAGCCCTATATCCTATGAAATCCTGTTCGCTATAATGTGAATCTTCACCTTCCTTAGTACAACAAATGTCACTTTGAATGGTTGAGATAATTCCAATGTTATTATGGTATCAGACCCGTATATCCATTTGAAATTTGTAATCCACCCAACCTCCTAGATGATCTACAAAAAAAATTCTATTTTTTCGCAAGCTTTTCAATTCCAACAAGTTTGTGTCTTACTATTGAACCTCCCATTGTAGTAGAGAAGAAAAGCATTGTTCATAGTTCAAATGGTAACTCAACACTGTGGAGGGAACATGAAAGATGGTGAAGGAAAAGATATGTCAATTAGGAAAGAGTTATAACATCATGCAAAAGTATAGGAGAATAATCTTTATTATTATGTGAATATGATATCTCATTATGGAAATATCCATTGTAATGGTAAGTAATGATGTTAGGATTCAAATATGGGGGTGAAAGTAAGGATTATAGAATTAAAGATGGTAGTTATGTAATTAATGAATTTCACATGATATAGAGAGTGATGAAAAATGGTACAATCTAGGTGGTAAGCACATGGATCTAGGTTACACTTTTTGGCAAAGCGAGGGTGCGTTTTGGTGAAAAAAGGATGCTCGATCAAACAATTTTAAGCACTCGATCAAGAAATTTTTAAGCGCTCGATCCAGTTGTTTAGGCGCTTAAAAATAACTCGATTGAGTGTTTAAACAAACCCTCGATCGAGCCCTTTTCTAACCCAAGTTAAAGGATCAATCGAGAGTTGGGGCTCGATCGAGCTATATGGTTCAATCGAGCTCTATGGATTAATCGAGCGTCTTGGCTTGATTGAGTGTTATTTCTTATTAAAAATGCTAGCTCGTGGCTTTCACAAGTAATTTATCTTATACTGTGAGAAAAAAGGAGTTTGATGAAAGATTTCTAAGCTCAACCGAGATGGAGGAACTCAATCCAACTACCCATCAACCCCGCCAACGACCCAGAGGCTCAAACCAAGGTAGGTTTCCTATCATTTTTGCCTCTTTTATTTAATTTCTTTTGCAAAATAAAGTAAATTAATTTGAAAAAAAAAAACTACCATACAAAAACTACAAAAAAACAATCACGAAAACCGCAATGAAAGCCACCAAGGAAACCCTTGAAAACCACCCAAAAAATATAATTTAGGTTTTTTTTTTCATTGTATAAGTTATCTACAACGGTAACATGTTTATTATGAATATTTTTTATGGTAAAAACTTTATTTTTTAATTAGGATTTTTTTTTTTTTAGGAAATTAGTGAAATAAATTTAAAAAAAAAAATAAAATTGAATTTTTGTTATTAAAAAGGCTTTTTTTAATTTCGAACAAATTTGACCAGAAATATGCCCAAAAAAATTCCAAAACAGAAAACAACTAAACTATAACTAATATATAAATAAATTAGGAGTTTTAGATTGACTTAATGAATATGGTTGCTCTTGGTGAACCTCTATTAAATCAAATAAGAATTTTATTTCATTTTTCTATTTTAAATTAAATATTTTTTTAATAATAAATATAGTAATTTGTTTAAAAAAAAATTATACTTAAATAAAATATTAATTAAATTAAAAATATTAATATATATATATATATAACAAAACATAAAGTTATATATAACATCTAGTATATAACATTTAACATAATTTCTAGAACTATTCAACAAAATGTGATCTTCATAATAACATAAGATGGGTGATGCTCAACGACTTTTTAAAACTTGAGTTTATATATAAACTATAATTTTCCTTAAAAATTTCCACTACTCATATTTGTATAGTTATTTAATATAATGATATGACAATTATATATCTCATAGTTCCCACCCTTATTAAATTTATTAGCTGAGTAATGATTTTGTAACTTACACTTTCTATATTTGTATTTACCTATATAACAAAACATAGCATAATTATATCATATGTGTGTGCGTGTTCAAGTTTCAGCAATGCATCATTGATACATGTGTGTGTTTAAGTTTCAACAATGCATCATTGATATATGCATTAAATCCATGATGAAAAGTGCATTTAAAGTGAATATAAGCATTTTGATTGTTTTCTAATTTGTACCATATTGTTTCATTATTTAGTGTGTTGTGCCTATTAGTCCTTACAATCTCCCAAGCTAAAAAATAAATCGAGAAGGGTAACCTCAAACCACTTCCGCTCAGTAGCTAGCCCTACTGAGCATGAGAGGGATCTCTCTAAGTCTATTACCAGTGATATGAATTTAAAGCAAATGAGTTTTAGGCTAAATATATATATTTGTTTGTTTGTTTGTGAAAAATTGGGTTTTAGGGTTTGCTGAACTTAGGGTTTAGAGCCACAAATAGGTTTAGGTTGTAGGAGTGCAGGAGAAAATATGAGAAGGAGCTAGATATCAGAACCCATGGTGTATTTTGAATATTGTCAGTGTAGTATAGAGGAGAAAGTTTAGAAGAAAATAATGAGCATAAGTAAACATGATTTCATTAGCTTAGGAAGACATAAACATAACTATGAAAACTAGATAACGAAGCTTAAAAAACAAGAATTCTGTATATTTCACAGTAAGGCATCCATAGAAAGAAGATATATCATGTAGATAAAGATGTTTAAACCATTAGAAAACAATTAGAATGAAGTGCAAGCACCATGAACTCACTGGGCTAGAGTTCCTTGAAAATATCTACCACTTGTCTCTGTATTAGCTGAAAAGATAATTACATGCAAGCTTCCTTCACAAAAAGTTCAACCCTTTTCTCCTCAAGTGAAATCATACATATATACTCTCTTAGACCACTTTCCCACCTTTAGGAGTTGAATTCCTTGGTGGAGGAACTGACTCCAAGATTCTCTAAACCAACAGGTGAGAGTGAGAAGGTGAAACTCAAACACTTCATGGAGAGTTTGTTTAGTAGTTTGCTTTTTATATGAGGCCTAATAAACATCAAAAACAACCTATGATGTACATTTATTCATGCCTACATCACCCAGCCTTGAAACTAATTCCATTACATAGAGAATCTTGAATTTCACTGAGTCGAACTAGAAACTAGAAATTTTACATAGTGAAATTTACAAATTAAAACACAGAAAAGTGCAGAAGCACAATTCCGACTTTGAGCTGATTTTGAGGTGCCTTCCAGGGTCAAAATGAACAACTGGGAGAATGGTCAACTAGCCCTTCACATCTAGTTTCTAGCACATTTTCAATTTCTAAATTTGGACCATGGGAAGGCCTTCAAAAATCCATTCTCCCAAGGTCACGCCCTGTGCGCAGCGCCTATCAAAAAAGGGTGCAGAATGCTAGTTTTTTGCCACTTTTTGATTTTTTCTCCAAAACTAAGCCACCTCTGCAAAATATGAGAAATGGGTTTTTAGAGGATGGCAAGAGATTTCCAAAAATGTAGACCTTTCCTGAAATAGACGCTTGAGGAAAAAGCGATGGAGTTGTTGATTTTCTAAATTTAGTTCAAAAATTCTCAAGAAACGAAAAGTGCTCAACATTTTATCAAATTTGGATGGAAGCTGTAAAAACATGTTTGTTAAATCTTCATAGATGCTTCAGCAAGCTTCTCCAAGTTTCCCTCATCCTTTTGGTCGTTTTTGGCTTCCTTGATCTTGTTTTCAAGCCGCTTTACCTTGACATTGGCGATCATGCTTTGAGCCTGGTAGTGGTGCGCCATATGTCTGAGAAACTGATTATCTCTGTTTTCCTTCTCAAGGAGCTTCTCCAAGTGCTCATTCACCCTATTGAGCCAATACTCCTTTTCTTGATTGACCTCAAGAAAAATTCTATCTTCTAGGTCCATGTCTTCATTCAATAGGATGTGTTTTTCCTCTTCTTGCAAAGCTTTCTTCAGGCCCTTTGTTCTTGGCCTTTTCCTCTTTCCTTTCCCTTTTGACCCTTCACACTCGCTTGATTCTATGATTTCTTTGCCTTTTCCAACCTGCTGCAATAACTTGGCTTTTTCTTTTTCCATGATCAATTACTTTGCTTTGAGCTAACTATTCTCCTGTTCAAGGAATGAGATGAAATATTTTTCTCTTTCCATATTGATTGTAAGCTCCTTGATTTGATGGTCTTTATCTCTGATTGTCTGTTGCATGCTTGAAGTTCGATCCTTGGCCTCTCAATCAACTAGCTCAAACTCATGCCCAACTGTGTCTTTATCTTTCGCTATTGGTCCCTGCTTTGTCGATGAAGAAGGCTTGGCCCCTTTCTCTCCATGAGAAGAAAACACAAGCCTCTATCCTCTCTTGTACACTTTATTCACCTCATGCTTAGGTACTTGAGTTTTTCAACTGATCTTCTAGAGGACCCCACTTCCATTGGTTGTTTTGGTGAGCTAGAGGTTTGAGCTGCTACATTGGCCTCATGCCATTTCAGGGTGGTTTCCAAAAAGGTTTCCCAAGTCATGTATTTCTCTACGAGATGGTGAAGGACTATAGTCTTAATTAGACTATGATGAAATAGGCTTGGGTAGTGCTCCTTGTTCTTAATTTGTATTTTTTATGACATTTTGGAAATGCTCCTAAATAGTTAGTTACACATGTTGAGTGGTTTCTGAGAGGTGAAGTGCATTAGGAGGCGGAAATGATAAACATACAACCTGGAGAATCTCCCTTCACATGTAAAGAAATTCATGATAATATTCATCAAAGGGTCATATTTCTTCAATAAGTATTTGAAAGGCATAGTGTGATCATGTTTCTCCCTGTATGGTGTTTTTAAGAAAGGCATGTAGAATTCAAGATCTAGGCTCATTCCTTTGAACTAATATTCACCATTGTCCGGTAACCCTATTGCAAGTGAGATGGAGGCTATTGAAAAAATGAACTCAACACTAGTGATGATAGCACTTTCACCCTTCAAATTAGTTGCCACCCAATCTATTAATTGTTCATGAAACCCCACCTCACTTACTCTTTTACAAAACTCTAAGAAAAGTACATCCTCGAAGCACTGTTTGATGAAAGTATGGATTTGATTTCATTACAATTTGATGGCTCATATTTGAGGATATTCCCTCCCTTATGATGTCTTTTCCTCTCTGGTGAAGATTCTGCCTCCATGATGACAAAAAACCCTAGCAGTAGGCAATGAAAAATAAGTGTGAGGTATGAATGGAAATGAAGTGATGTGAAGGTGGATTTTGACAAAATGATAGAGGAGGTTTGAAAAAGGTGGATATGAACTTTGGAAGCTGATGAAAGTGAGTGGATAAATAGTGGAAGAGTGATCTTCTTGCAAGGAGGAAAAACAACGTTTGTAATGAAAAATGCCCAAAAAACCTTTAGGAATGAGCTAGGGTTTTACTTTTTGAGGGGTAAAACTTTTTTTTGAGGTGGATTGAATGGTTAAAATGGTTTATTAAACATGTATGTAGGTGTAGGACACAATTTTACAAGTTTTAGAAACCAAAAATAAAAATAACCATTATCACCCTATCGTTTCCCATGAAAAATTTCACTACAAACCCTAATTTGAAGTATCATTGGCATGAGATGATTTTGAAAAGAAAATGAGGGAGAATGATGGTGTACTTACTTGTTTCTTGGCTTATAAATCAATGAAATTAAGTTTGCAAGCCAAAAAATGAATTTTGGATAGATTTGGAGGTTTTCTGGACACTTTGTCCCATCCGCAGTGCTTTGTTCCTGTGCGCAGTGCAGTTCTTCTGTGCACAACACCGACCCTCTGTGCGTAGCGCCTTGTTCCTGTGTGCAGTGCCATTAGGTTTTTTTCAAATTTTCCTTAGAAATCGACTTTTTATCTCTTTTGGATGGAAGAGCTCGATTATCAAGGGTGAATGGGAGGCAAATGAACCAATTTTGGGGGCTTTTGAGTTTATATAGGAAAAATTATTTCCCTTTTTGAAAAAGAAATGGGACCCACAAACCTTTAAAAACTAATTTTTCACTTTTGAAGTAGAGTTACGTTTACCACTAAAACCTGAGCTGCCTTTCCACTTTCCTTAGTGTAGGAACTTCTTCTTCTGGAACTTTTTGACCATGAGAACATGATGAATGTGTGATAGATCACAAATCAATACAAAAGAGCTTTTTGTCATGCTCTATTCACTACTGGATTTATTCATTAAAATGATGGACCTTGGAAACCCTAGCGACCTATGGATGACCTAAAACTAAATGGGATGATGTTGATGATTGATATGTTTTTATTATGACACCTCCATGAAAATGTCATATTTTACTAGCATGAGTGAATTTCCAAAAGACTGGCCTCATTTCTAGACTGACCAAACAGTGACCAAATTTTGTTGTGTAAACCTAGTGACATAAAAAATTTGATTTTGATAATCTCGACAAGCATAGTAAAATCACATTCGATCCAGGTGATAGGCTAAAAAGGTTGACACTAACATTGGCTCCAATTGGGGATGGCAGCTCCTTGGAGGTGTCAAGAACAATGTAGACCAAGTAGCCTTATCCATTAGGAAATGGAGTCAACATGCATGAAAACAAACTTTTGACTTAAAACTGACTGACCTTCTAACATGACAAAGACTAAAAAGTGAAATAAAAACCAAAACAGTGGCTGACCTAAGAAGCCTTAGGGCCTTCACTTTGGGCTTGAAACTCCTATGACAACCACCTAAATCTCTGGAAATAAAATACACACTGGTATATAAAATGATGATGAATTTTCAGGACTTTTTTTAGACATAGTAGTGCTTGAGAAGCCTACCATTGGTCACTCCTCCTGAATAATCTCTTCCATCCATTTCTTCCAATAAGAAAGCATTCTTTCCTCTGAAAGAAAAAATTTTGTAAGGTCCCTTCCATAAGTTTTCAACTTACCATGTTTGCCCTTTCTTCATTTCCAGCATCCCACCAAAGAACCACATCTCCTATATTGAAATTGTCTTCCTTGGTCTTGTGATCATAAATCTTTTTAATCTTCTCCTAGAATTTGGATGTGTTCTGAAGAACCTCTTCCCTTATCTGGTGTAAATGAATCATCTAATTTATCCTCCTTTGTATGTCATTAGTCTCATTATCCAACTCTTGTATAATTCTCATGATTGAGACAGCAAGAGATGAAGGAAACATTGTATCAACTCCATACACTAGCTGAAAAGGGGACCGACCTATTGATTTTTTAGTGTTGACCCTATCCGTCCACAAGGCATTGATGCGATTTTTACGTAAGTTATTCTTGTTCACCTCGAGAACCTTCTTGATGATGTTAACCAAGGATTTATTGGAAGATTCAGCAAGATCATCCCCTTGCAGAAGATAAGCAGTAGCATGTCTTAACACATTATGGTATTTGGCACAGAACTCCACCATTCTTTTTTACTTGAAAGTAGCAGCACTGTCAGTAATTATTTTCTGTGGGCAACCAAATCTAGACAAAATATTAGACTTAATGAATTGAATGATGACAAAATCAGTAGCTTGCCTAGTTAGGATTGCTTCAATCCACTTTGTGAAGTAGTCGGTGGTTGTCAATATCCATTTATGTTGTGCTGAAGATGAAGGATGGATTTCACCAATGAAATCAAGACCCCACTGCTGAAAAGGAGTTGAAATTAAAATGGGATGTAATGGTAATGGCAAAATCTTTCTCTTTCCTTGAAAAAACTAACATTCATGGTAGCTCATGATTGTTTTGTATACATCAAAAAAGAGGGTGGACCAATAGAAGCTAGCTCATAAGATCTTGTTTGTTGTAGTTTTCCAAAAGTGATGACTACCATAGTCTCCTTTATGGAAATCCTTCATGACATCCTTAGCTTTATTTTCTACCAAACAATTTAGCAGCACACCACCGGGATCTTTCCAAAATAAAACACCATCTAGAATACAATATTTAGAAGCCTTTAGTTTCAATGATCTAGATTTACCTTTGGGGACTTCTGCTGGGGATTCAAGTGCTGCAAGACATAGACAATGTCAGAATACCAAGGTGAGGACATGAACATATCTGACACCTATAGGAAAGGATCGTCTTCTTCTTGTTCTTCAGAAAGTGCAGCAATCAAATTAATGTCTAGTGCATGTAGATTTAATTCAACCATGAGTTTAGCTAAACCTTCTCCTTTGATGAGCTTTGTAGACTTTATCTCCAAGTCATACTCTAGCATGCCTGCAATCCACTTTCTTCTTTTGCCTTTAGGATCTGTTTGCACAAGAATTTCTTTAATTGTTTCAGTAGGAACATAAGCAATGGTGTGCTAATGCAGAATATAAACTCGGAAATCCTTGAGGGATTTAACCAAAGCCAAGGCCTACTTTTCAATTATATTGTATCTTAGTGCTACATCTCTTATAGTGTGACTGAAAAACGCTATGGGATGCTCATTTTTCTGATCTTTCTTCTGCATTAGGACTACTGCTAATGTATGCTCAGAGGCAAAGAAAAATATGATGAAATCTGAAGTGTAATCTGGGCTAATCAAAATGGGAGTAGTAGATAATGCAAACTTCACTGCATGAAATGATTTCTTAGCCTCTAAACAGTACTTTACCTCACTGTCCTTCTTCAACATGTTTGTCATTTCTTTCAAGTGCTCAACTAGATTGGGAATGAATCTTCTTAGAAAATTGATTTTCCCATTGAAAGACTGAATCTCTTTCTTGTTCCTTGGGAATTCTAATTGTTGAATGGCCTCCACTCTTGCAGGATCAATGTGGATGCCATCTTTAGAGATGATGTGTCCCAATAGCTTACCTTCTTCCATGGAAAACAAACTCTTCTTTGGGTTAAGTGAGATGCCAAATTTTCTGCATTTCTGAAAAAACAATTTTTAACTAATGTAAATGATCTTCATCAGATTTTGAAAACACTATAAGATTATCTAAATAGATAACCAAAAATAAATCTTTTACATTTTCAAAATCTATGTCCATAGCCCGTTGAAAAGTAGCTCCTGCATTCTTTAACCCAAAAGGCATCTTGGCATATGTTGAGTCCAACACTGCATCTTTCCTACACCTTTCTCTAGCTTCTTTCCATTCATCTGAACCTCCTAAATCATCAGTATCATTGCATAATAGTTTAAAAAAGGGCATTTAAAGTGGTTTCTTGACTATGTGTTTGTGTTGCTATTTGAACTAGATTTTTGTTTATAAGCTGCGGAATCTTGTCACTTTCCACAGCTAGCCCAAGTTTCCGCAGCTTTTTTGTCAAAGTCTATATTGCAGGTGTCTTCAGGTGAATCGAGCCACATGGGCAAGTTGCAACTGATGTGGACAAGGACTGAGTCCTATTGGCTCAGTCGAATTCATCAGAAAAGGCCATATTCAACGGTGGGAAAAATGATGGTCAACTCAAGAGTCCTACGGTGATAAAACTATGTTTTTCACCATGTGAAGCTTTGCGTGGTTGTTCCTAGATCTCAGGGGACCATTTAACACCCGTGGACTGCTCCATGAACCGGATCCAACAGCCACCTTCCAAAGATTGAATCCTCACGGCAGCCATAGTGCTAAATATCGGGACATGGTTGTTTACGTGTCTTGTATCAGCACCGAATGTAGGAAAACAGTTATATTATCCTCTGTTATAAATAATGCATTCTCATACGCATATTAGTTAGCTTTTTGATAATGTAATTTTGACTGTAAAGGAACCCACTATGCCGTAACTTTATCACTGTGTTGTGACTGCATTTTAATACATGAGAAGTCTCTGTTTTTGAGCTCAATTGGTGGTTGATCGTTGATTGTCCGAGGATTGTGCAGAGGGCCCCTGCACAGGCCAAGGTCTTGTTTATTACTGTAGAGTTTCACGTCTCATTTCTTTATGTTCTTATGCCGTAATCATTCACTTGTATATATCTCGCAGTTCTTATGGTATTAACACTCGATAGCTGTCCATAGTTTTTCACATTTTATATACTGTTAACTGATCAATGCTTTTGTTTCAGATCACAATAGGCAGCCCGGGCATCACATAGCTTTCTAATGACTAATGACATGGAATTATTATTGTCCTTCTGCTGATTTTCATTTCCTTTAGTTTTTAGTTCCAGCATTGTGTTATTTATTTCAGTTTTGCTCACTTACTTTTTTGCAAGTTAGTTATTGAATTGCTCATGAAATTCTCAGTTACCTCCTAAAGCCAGAGCGAGTCGAATGGTGAGGGATTGAAGTATGAAGTGTGTAGTTTGATATTAGTTTATTTTTATGCAAGTTAGTTATTGAATTGCTCATGACATTCTCAGTTACCTCCTAAATCCAGAGCGAGTTGAATGGTGAGGGATTGAAGTATGAAGTGTGTAGTTTGATATTAGTTTTATTTTCTGCAAATTAGATATCAGATTGCTCAAGTTGTTTATGATTACCTCCTAAAGCTAGAGCGAGTCGAATGGTGAGGGGTCAGAATATGAGTTGATGTAATGTGATTTTAGTTTACTTTGCTTGCAATTCTTAGATTTCTTTGAGTTCAGTTTTTCTTATATTTTCATGGCAGTAAGGATAATGGGTTTCATGGTCACTAGCTCACCGTTGTTTAATTCGAATAGTGGCACATTTTCACTCTCTTTTCAAGAATTAGTTTCATCATCGCACGTTTTTAAAAAGTTTGAAGTTTTGAAAATCATTTTAAAAGACATCATTGCCTTGAAAATTTATATCATACTTGTCTTTTAGAATTTCCATCTCACATTAGGGAATTAACAAAAATAAACCCAAAACAAAATAAGAACTCAAAAACGACAAAAAAATAAGAAATAGGTTATCTTGCACATATAGTGCACCGCACTTCAACAGTTTACGACTCCCGGATTGACAATTAATACAACAATTTAGGACACTCTGAATTGACCAAACATTTTGGCGTTGTTGCCAGGGAAGTGTAACTAGGTAGCCAATTTCCTATAAAAGAAAAAACAATAAAAAGAAGGGAAAAATTGATAACTTCTTGAAGTATTCTCTCCTCTTGCACTTAGTGTGATCTGGAGGATCAGAAAAGAGAGTTATTGGTTAAATAATTTCTTAAGTATGCTCTCTTCTTGCACCCAGTGTGACCTGGAAGATCAGAAAGAGAATTATTAGCCCAACTTGAAAATAAAAAAATGGCATGCATAGAGCAAGAGATTCTAGGGGAAGGTTTATAGCTAGATCCAAGAGTTCGATTTTCACAACTCCATCTTCTTCAAGGCATAGACAAGATTCACCACCATATACGCCTAGTCTTAAGATTCCTGGAATTCAAGGAGTAGCTGAATTAGAGGATTCTCCTACACCATCTACCAAATCTCATTTAGAGGAAGACCTTTCTTTACTTCTACAAGAGAACATATTGTAATTCAAGAAGTAGAATCACCTGAAGAAGAGAAGGAAGAAACTCCCTCTCATCCTCCCTTAATAGAATAACCAGAGGACTCTAAGGACTCTGAAGAAATTATCATGACAAAGGAAGTAGTAGATGGATTTGGAGGTAGAGGTAGAGGTAGAGGAGGAGGAAACATGGAAGAGGAAATGGAGGGTGAAGAGGTAACAACGGAGGAAATAGGGATGGGGATAACTCATTTGGATTCCCTATAGCCGATGAGGAAACCCATACAACAATGAAAAACATTTCACCATCTGTCCTCCCAAACTTTCATGGGTTGAGAAGTGAGGATCTCGAAACATTTCTATTTGAGTTTGAAGTCTTTGTGTCAAACCTATGATTATATGGAAGACTCTCAAAAACTAAAACTGTTTCCTTCAACATTAAAAGAAGCTGCTTTGAAATGGTTCATGGGACTAGCCACTCAGTCTATTAATAGTTGGAATGATATGAAACAAACATTTTTGGATAGATACCTGGACTATTGCATGCCCACTAATCATAAGGATGAGGTATTTAAGATGATGCAAAAAGAAGATGAAAACTTGGCGGATCTACTCGAAAGATTTCGATACAACTTAAGGAGAGAAAAAATGAGTAATCTAGATGAGGAAAACTTGAAAGACCTTCTATTGAAAGCCATTAGAGATTAATGGATAGACATTTTAAACATGATGGGAAAGGGAGATATCTCTCAACTTCCACTTCATGACATAGCAGAACTATGTGTCCATCTCTCAAGAGGAAAATCTAAAACTGCAAAAGGGCCTAGAGATCCTTCTCTAATTAGAGCAAACAAATCTGCAACCAGTTCAGTAAGTAGGGTAGATATTGGAAAAATGTTTGATGAGTTCAAAATTGATATTTTAGGGATTCTTAGTGAGCAACTAGACACCCTTAAAATACAAAACAACCAGAAAGTAGAAGTTGAAGCTTTGGCCATCTTTTGTCCAAAATGTAGGAATAAACATGCTCTAAGGGAATGTCCCTTGGATGCAAAAGTTGTAGAAACATGTATGATTTTCTCGGAAAGCCATGAGACCAAGGATTGTCCTTCAATTCCTGGCCTCAAAGCTGTCTTTTAAGAAGATCCAAATTCAGTAGAATCTCTCTGTTTTGTTACAAGGAGACCATGGCATGGGCAACAAAATCAAGGGTTCAATAATCCTATGAACTTTCAACCCCCGCCAAATTGGAATCCTTGGCAACAACCTTGGCCCCAATCTCAAAATCCATATCAATCATGGGTAAAAGGTATGCATAATCCTTATGGGGGATTTTCTCAATTTTATCAATATCCTCCATCCCTTCCAAATCAACAAACTTCGCAACTTCCAAATCAAAATCCACAACTTTCATTACCATTCGCACAACAACAACAAACTCCTCAACAAAATTCTCAACTCTTTCTTCCATTCCAACAAAAATCAAATCAACTACCTTCCCAGCCATTGCCAAATCCCAATAATAAAAATCCTGAAAATGCTTACATGGTAGAAAGACAACAATTTCCTACCTATATAATTGTTCCTCTCAATGATGTACAACTCAAATCTGGTAGATTTTTAGAAAAACCTTCTATAGATGCTCAAAAGCAAAGTATTTCTAAGGAAGATTCTATTGAAGCCAATAAAGGTTCTGAAGCATCTCTTCAAAACCCAAACACTCAAAAAGAAAAAGAAAAAAAGTCAACCCCCACAACTCCTATAGTTGAGTAACCTGCATCTTCATCCGCACCTCCTTTTCCTGAAAAGTTACAAATTGACAAAGGAGTGGAAAAAAAAATCTTGTTGCCTGACTATGATTTCTTAGATGAATTAAAGAATGTCTATATCAAGATTCCCTTGCTACAAGCCATTAGAGAGATTCCTATTCTAGCAAAAACAATAAAGGAGTTGAGTCTCAAAAGACCAAGAAGGAAACCAAGAGATACAAGACGAATCCACCTGGTAGGAAAAATTGTAGATATCATGATGGGAAAAATTACCATGCAGAAGTATGTAGATCTCGATAGTCCAATTGTCAAGACACATATCAATGGGGTAGAAATTCCAAATACTTTGATTGGCTTAGGGGCTGCTATCAACATTATGAGTAGACAGACTATGGAACAACTAAAACTTCCTAATCTTATTTTTACACCCACCTTACTGCAACTTGCAGATCGATCTATAATCAAACCAAATGGTCTATTAGAAGATATTTCAGTCTCCTTAGATTCTTGGGAATATCCAGTAGATTTCATGATTTTGACTCCCAAGAGTAATCTAGGAGGGCATTCACTCATTTTAGGAAGACCTTGGCTAGCCACAGCTGACGCTTTCATTAGTTGTAGATCTAGGGATATGTAAATTTCTAATGGTAATTCGACAAAGAAATTCAATTTGTAGCCTCCAGCAAAAGCAATTATAGAAGTAGGAGATAATGAATGGGTCGATAATGAGGACACTATACAACCTGTCTTTACCATTTCTAAAATCAGTGAAGATAGTCAAATTCTGAATACAGTAGACGATTTTGAAATATCTTCAGAATATGACACACACAATTTCAGTTGGATTCTGACATTGAGTATCTATCATCTAGACAAATGTCTTTTTACTCTATGGAAGAGTTTGGTAGTTTCACCATTGAAATTTTTCCAGGTAAAACATTGAATATCAACAAAAACTTGGAAAAATCACAACAGGGAGAACTAACCAAAATCTTACAAAAAAATTCTTCTGCATTTGCATGGGAATATACTAATATGAAAGGTATTGACCCTAAGACTTGTATTCATCACATTTACATCGAGGAAAATAGTAGACCAATCAGACAACCTCAGAGAAGGATGAATCCAAACCTTAGGGAGATAGTGAAAGAAGAGCTCCAAAAACTACTCAATGTAAACTTCATTTATCCAATTTCAGATATCTGATGGGTTTCTCCTTTGGTTATAGTACCTAAAAAGAATGGTAAATGGAGAGTATGCATTGATTACAGGGAATTGAATAAAGCAACCTTGAAGGATCACTTCCCTTTGCCCTTTATCGGTCAGGTATTAGATACACTAGTAGGCAAAAAGTACTTTTCATTCTTGGATGGTTTTAGTGGCTACAATCAAATTCAGGTAGCACCTGAAGATCAAGGTAAGACCACATTTACTTGTCCATGGGGAAATTTTGCTTACCGCGTGCTTCCTTTTGGATTATGTAATGCACCTGCAACATTCCAAAGAGAAGTACTAGGATTTTTTTCTGATTTAATCCATGATTGTGTAGAGGTTTATATGGATGATTTTACAGTTTATGGTGACTCATTTGAAGAAGCATTAGAGAATTTGGAAAAAGTACTTATAATATGTAAAGAGACAAATCTTTCATTAAGTCATGAAAAATGTTTTATGATGTTTACTGAAGGTATTGTTTTGGGACATCACATTTCAGGAGATGGGATTAAAGTTGATAGATCAAAAGTTGAAGTCATCTCCAAGTTGCCTATTCCAAATTGTCAAAGAGATGTTAGAAGTTTTCTAGGATTCACTGGATACTATAGAAGATTTATAGAAAACTTCACTAAAATAGCATCTCCACTCTTCAAACTGCTTACAAAAGACTGTGAATTCAAATGGGATCCTGATTGTCAAAAAGCCTTTGAAACTTTGAAAACAAGAATATCTGAAGCACCTATCTTGAGAGGACCAAATTGGAAAATCCCTTTCCATATTTCTACAGATGCCTCAGATACAACTCTAGGAGCCGTGTTGGGTCAAAAGGATTTAGTTCCTTATGCCATTTATTATACCAGTAAAAATTTGACTCCCACTGAGTTGAATTATATTGTGACTGAAAAAAAGTTCTTAGCTGTTGTTCATGCCATCAATAAATTTAGACATTATATAATAGGCTATGAAACTTTTATCCATACTGATCATTCTGCTATTAGATATCTAATGAACAAACCTGTTACTAATGGCAGAGTTACAAGATGGCTCTTACTATTACAAGAATTCAATATTATTGTGTTGGATAGACCAGGGAAACAAAATACAGTAGCTGATTTCTTGTCTAGGATCCAAAATACTAAAGAAGATTCTCCTGTAGAGGATAAGTTTCCTGATGAATATTTGTTTGCAGTAACTACTAAGACTCCTTGGTATGCATATATTGCTAACTATTTGGTTACAGGGAAACTACCCCCACATCTATTTCCTAGTGAAAGAAGAAAGATTATTCAGGAGAGTTCAAAATATTCATGGATTTCTAACGAATTGTTTAAAACAGGGCCAGATTTTGTGATCTGAAGATGTGTTAGGGAAGATGAAATACCTGACATCCTCAAGGCATGTCATGATGAACCATGCGGCGAACACTTTGTTGACAATAGGACGGCCTATAAAATCCTTTCTTTAGGATATCATTGGCCTTCCCTCTTCAAAGATACAAAAGAATATGTCAAAAGGTGTGACAACTGCCAAAAAGTAGGGAAACCAACTCTTTCAAATGAAATGCCATTACAACAACAGGTACTCATCGAACCCTTTGAAAAATGGGCATTAGATTTCATTGGACCTTAATCCACCATCTAAACAAAAGAAGTATGTATTGGTATGTACTAATTATGTCACTAAATGGGTAGAAGCCAAAGCATTACTTTCTGCTACTGAAAATTCAGTTGTTAGTTTTCTTTATGAGGATATTTTTACTCGCTTTAGTGTCCCAAGAGAAATTGTGATAGATCAGGGAAGTCAATTTACATCCAACATGGTGGAGAAGCTGATGGAAGAATACAAAATCAAGCACAGGAAATCTACTCCTTACCATCCACAAGCAAATGGCCAAGTGGAGTCTACAAACAAAGTTATTGAAATCATCATCACCAAAAATGTTCATCTACACAGAAGAGATTGGGCAGAAAGGCTTCCTGAAGCCTTGTGGGCCTACAGAACTATATGGAGAAATACAACATAACATTCTCCCTATGAACTTGTTTATGGGAAAGAAGTCTTGCTCCCCATTGAGTTCCAAGTCAAAACCTTCAAGATGCCAGTTCAGTTGGGGATGGATCTATTAGAAGCCCAAAAGTATATAATGGAGCAGTTGAATGAGCTATATGAGATTAGACAAGAAGCAATCCTAAGAACTAATCTAGTTCAATATCAAAGAGCTAAGTGGCATGACAAATACATTAAAGAGAAAAAGTTTCAAGAAGGAGACTGGGCATTGCTATTTGATTCTAAGTTTAAAGACTTTAAAGGCAAATTCCAGACTCATTGGCTTGGGCCATACGAGATTGACAAAGTCTTTAGCAATGGAGCGGTAAGAATCAAGACCATTGATGAATCTCAAGCTCCTCTTATTGTGAATGACCACAGATTAAATATCTATGATAAGCCACTCTCAAAAGAGGAATTTGTCAAAATGTTTCAAGATAATTCTGCCATTCCACATCACTTCATTTCAACTCCATTTCATTCATTTCATTCCATTAATAAAGTTTTTATGACCATTTTTCATCCAGTCAGTCATCGTTTATACATCTCATTCAGTTATAAGCTTGTTGGGTCAGTTTCCACAGCTAAAGTCAGTTTCCGCAGTTGCTCACTGATTCCGCAGCCAGTTGGGTTTCTGCAGCCACCACTCTATTTTTCAAAAAAAAAAAAATATAGTCAGATGTTAGTTCAACAATCATGAAATCAAATGCAGGTATGAGGATATATTATGAAGACATAAGGCATTCAAAAGCACCAACGAGGAGCAACTAATTGAAGACTAAGGAAAAATGACCAGAATTCCAAGGTATGAACAAAAGTTTATTTCAAATGGCATTCTAACACATTTTTGCATAGTTATTAAATCACGAGCCCAACTATATGCAATGATTAAACGAAATCACCTCTATAACCATTTCATTCCATTCCATTCCTCCATAAGCCATGCATTTTTTTTCCAACGGTCTTATGATTAATTCCTGGATTTAACTCAAGTTTGGAAATATTCTCACACTCCATTTGTGATTATGAATCGTGGTTGATTTGACTACGGCTTCTTTCAGCCGCACAAAATCCACAGCCTTTTTATAAACGTGCTTGCGTCCATTCTACAACTACCCAATTTTAAAAATTGCCAGATGCAGTTTCTCCCCCTACTATTCTATTGACCTGATGGCTTCATTTCCACCGTGATCACATAAGCCTTCACCCCATTTTGTTCTCTGTTCCACTTCATTCTGTGTACCTATTCTCTGATATCCACTTACAGTTGTTGGTCTCCTTCATAAACCCTGACCATCTCTACTAATTCAGACGAGTTTTAAAGAACAGAAGGAAGGATGGGACGACTGTTGAGGGCAGAACTAGAGGGACCCAAATTTATTGAAGGATATCCGCAAGCGAAAGATATATTGAAGAAGGCCAGGTGGTTACGTTTTATCCAGAAATTCAAAGGATACCATAGGGAGGTTACAAAGGCCTTTGCAACGTCTTTTGACGAACTAGAGGTGGAAATTGGAGACCTAAAATTCATAGTAACTGAAGCGTCAATAACAGCTGCCACAGAACTTCCCCAGGGAGGTGAACACTGGTTTAAGAATCGGAGCATTGGTGATGAAGCTTGGAGAGTGATCTTACGTGACCCAGGTATGGATGTCACCGTTTTCAAAAAGGGAATTCCTGTTCATGTTTTAAAAGAAGAGTGGGCTAGCTTATTGTTAATTATTCAAAAATTTATCACTTGTGAGGGATGTTTTGGAGCAATGTACATGTATCATACACGTCTGTTAATGAATTTCGTTGACAACCAGATCCTTAATCTGCCATACTTTTTACTAAATAGCTTGAAAAATATGTCTGTAACCGTCCAAAAGCATCTAGGGGACGTAGAACCACATTTGTATCACCATGGTCTCGTGAAAATCCTGATAGAAAAACAATTAAAGGAGAAAAGGGATACTTGGGAGCAATTTTTAATTAGAAATTTCTTTGAAGAACCCCAAGAAACCCATGAAGGCAGTACATCAAAAAGAAGTAGAAGAAAGAGAACAGATGATAAAACTCAAAGCCCTCCTACTAACACAGTTGAGAGAACTAATAGAGAAGAAAGACTGTCTAAAAGGGGGAAGGAAAAGACTCCTACTAACACAATTGAGAGAACTAGTAGAGAAGAAAGATTGTCTAAAAGGAGGAAGGAAGAGACCGAGGGTAAAAAGCCAACAAAATCAAAAGAGAAAAGAAGCATTGAGGCTGTGCATCAAACCCCTTCCTCAGAAGAAGACCATCAAGTATTGTCTGAGAGATTAGTTCACCTTCAGGAACAATCAACTATGGCCAAAAAGAAAGGGAAAGGAAAACGGAAGGAAAAAGACAGTAGTCTGCAATATATAAGAAGAAGCAGTAGGCTTAATGGAAAATGGAGAAAAGCACAAACGAAAGGACCCCATTTTGTTGATTTGGGAGAAGGAACACCTGAACAAACTCCAGCTGGAAGTAGTCCACCTCATTCTGAGCCAAATGTTGAAACTAGTCCTCAAGATGATGACATGAGTCCTTTTCGGCTAGAATTTGAAGTTGATTCTCCTCCGCAGCATTTTTGGGACAGCCCCAGGAAAACGACACCTGAAATAGATCCAAGGCAGCAACAGGTGTATGATTACATAAAATCCTTAGAAAGAACAGCCACGGGTCCCAGCACTTCATCCACTCAGCCTCACATAGCACAAGAAGCCCTAGTCCAATCGTTGAAACAAGAAATATTTGAGTTGGAGGTTTTAAATCGAAATATTAAAAATGAAAATGAAGCACTCAAAGAGCAGAGAAGACTGGACAAGATTATCCATGACAACACTATGCTACACCTGGGACTATGGCACAAAAAGAACAGAAAATTGAAGAAGAAATGCAAGAAGATAAGTAGAGCACTGATTAATCTTAAATTCAGATGTTTGATGAAGAAGCCCAGGATGTTAGCAGCACAACGAAAGAGAGGAAGAGGGTTGGATGTACTAGCAGAAGCTTCAGAACATATGATTTGAAGGGGAGATAGTCAAAATTTTGGTTGCATGAGGACATGCGACA
Organism: Pinus taeda; assembly: GCA_000404065.3. NCBI lineage: Eukaryota > Viridiplantae > Streptophyta > Pinopsida > Pinales > Pinaceae > Pinus > Pinus taeda. The sequence continues at coordinate 12,361 of APFE030824068.1, read as the reverse complement.
CCTTCATAGTGGGGTATGTTGAGTCCCAAACTTGCATCTTTCCTACACCTTTTTCTAGCTTCTTCCCATTCATCTGAACCTCCTAAGTCATCAGTATCATTGCATATTAGTTAAAAAAGGGCATTTAAAGTGGTTTCTTGACTATGTGTTTGTGTTGCTATTTGAACTAGATTTTTGTTTATAAGCTGCGGAATCATGTCACTTTCCGCAGCCAGCCCAACTTTCCATAGCTGTTTTGTCAAAGTCTATTGCAGGTGTCTTCAAGTGAATCGAGCCACATGGGCAAGTTGCAAACTACGTGGACATGGACCGAGTCCTATTGGCTCAGTCGAATTCATCAGAAGAGGCCATAGTCAACAGTGGGCAAAGCAGTGGTAAACTTAAGAGTCCTACGGTGATAAAACTCTGTTTTTCACCACGTGAAGCTTTGCGTGGTTGTTCCTAGATCTCAGGGGACAATTTAACACCTGTGGACTGCTCCATGAACCGGATCCAACAAACACCCTCCAAAGATTGAATCTTCACAGCAGCCATAATGCTAAATCTCGGGACGTGGTTGTTTACGTGTCTTTTATCAGCGCAGAGTGTAAGAAAACAGTTATGTCATCCTTTGTTATAAATAATGCGTTCTCATAGACATATTAGCTAGATTTTTGGTAATGTATTCTGACTGTTAACGAGCCCACTGTGCCGTAACTTTATCTCTGTGTTATGACTGCATTTTAATACATGAGAAGACTCTGTTTCTGAGCTCAATTCGTGGTTGATCATTGATTGTCCGAGGATTGTGCAGAGGGCCCCTGCACAAGCCGAGGTCTTGTTTATTACTGTAGAGTTTCATGCTTTATTTCTTTATGTTCCTTATGCCATAATCATTCACTTGTATATATATCACATTTCTTATGGTATTAACGTTTGATATTTGTCCATAGCTTTTCATGTTTTATATGCTGTTAACTGATCAGTGCTTTTATTTCATATTACAATAGGCAGCCTGGGCATTTGCACATAGTTTTCTAATGACTAATGACATGGAATTATTCTTTTCCTTCTGCTGATTCATTTCCTTTAGTTTTTAGTTCCAGCACTGTGTTATTTATTTCAGTTTTTCTCATTTACTCTTCTGCAAGATAGATATTAAACTACTCATGTCATTTTCAGTTACCTCCTAAAGCCAGAGTGAGTCGAATGGTTAGGGTTTGAAGTATGGATGCGTAGTTTGATATTAATTTATTTTTCTGCAAGTTAGTTATTGAATTTCTCATGTCATTCTCAGTTACCTCCTAAAGCCAGAGTGAGTCGAATGGTGGGGGATTGAAGTATGAATGCGTAGTTTGATATTAGTTTATTTTTCTGCAAGTTAGTTATTGAATTGCTCATGTCCATTCTCAGTTACCTCCTAAAGCCAGAGCGAGTCGAATGGTGAGGGATTGAAGTATGAGTGTGTAGTTTGATATTAGTTTTATTTTCTGCAAATTAGATATCAGCTTGCTCAAGTTGTTTATGATTACCTCCTAGAGCCAGAGCGAGTCGAATGGTGAGGGGTCAGAATATGAGTTGATGTAATGTGATTTTAGTGTACTTTGCTTACATTTCTTGGATTTCTTTGAGTTCAATTTTTCTTATATTTTCATGGCAGCAAGGATACTGGGTTTCCTGGTCACTAGCTCACTGTTGTTTAATTAGAATAGTGGCACATTTTCACTCTCTTTCAGGAATTAGTTTCATCATTGCATGTTTTAAAACTTTTTTTTAAAAGTTTGAAGTTTTGAAAATCATTTTAAAGGACATCATTTCCTTGAACATTTATGTCATACTTGTCTTTTATAATTTCCATCTCACATTAGGGAATTAACAGAAATAAACCCAAAACAAAACAAAAACTCAAAAACAACAAAAAAGTAAGAAATAGGTTATCTTGCACATATAGTGCGCCACACTTCAACAGTTTACGACTCCCGGATTGACAATTAATACAACAATTTAGGACACTCCGAATTGACCAAACACTTATGAATCTCGGATTGACAATTAAATGCAACAATTTAGGACACACTAAATTGACCAAACAATATCTTGACACCTCTGAGTCCACTTGGTGTGATGATCTTGAATAACTTAATTTTTATTCAATTAAGGTGCAACCAGGAAAATTGCTCGAATTTTGGTGATTAGATAGTTGGTACCCTAATTCATAGGAGTTTTCTCAGAAAGCTATTTATAATAATTCTAAATTGGAGCCTATGCATCTTAGCCTGTTTTGAACAATTTAGAATATAGAATGACCTTGTAGAGTTCTTCAAAAGTTTTCTTGTTAAGAGGATGCACACTTTAAGCATTACAAAGTTCTTTACTTCAGGCATACACCAGGTTATAAATGCAACAAGTTTCCCCAGGTCTAGAATATTTTTTGGCTAATCACTTTCCTAACAAAAAGGGAGTTAAACTGATCTAGCCCTAGCCTTTGCTGCCAGCCAATGTTATAGAGCACCTTTCTAAAGAGGGCATTAAACTAAAATCACAAGATGTACCAATTAAACATATAAAACTAATATAAAATTGAATTGATATATCGACTAAACACACATTTTTTTTAATTTTTTAATTTAAGTATTATTTGATTATTTTTTAATTGTAACGTTGTATGTCAAAATATTATTTTATATAGGATTCTCGAGCACCTCCTGGCTAAAATGTAAACTAAAAAAAAAAAAAATCTTTAAAACTTAGTAACACGTACAAATAAATATCTTGGGTTTTTTACAGAATCATGTTCCCGAAATCTCTAACATAATATTTTCTACATTTTTCCACAAGTTTGCAGTCAGTTAATTGGGATTTGACGGCCTGATATTTCCAATACATGAATTTCTAGGCACAAAGGGTTGTCTAACCCTTGCCATATTTTCTATTTGTACGAATATAAATTATTTCCTTTGGAATTTACCTATGGATTAGAATGGATGCAACCAAAACTACCCTTTTCTTCACCCCTTCTCTCTTTTAGAATGTGGAATTGGGATTTTCAGCTAAGATTGAATCACTAGTTCGTATAGGGTTTCAATCCTTGATTGTATGGTTACTTATTATTCACATTTATGTTGTATGTGACCCTTAGTGATTATTTTCTCTACAACTGTAATTTTGGAACCTTGATTCCACTAAATTTCCCTAGTGGTTGTACTGGGCAGAAGATTTACAATGCATTTTTTTTAAATTCATTGAACATCACATGTTTTTCTTCCGAGAGACCCTTGGGTATCCATTCATGTAAGTAATATTGATAAATATTGGATCCTTTTTCTTTCAATAGGCCTCAATACTGTTTTTTTTCTTTCTAAAATTGCTATGAGTATAAACTCTATAGCTTCCATGTTCCCGTCACGACTCTACAAGTAGGTTCTTAACTTGATATTTGTATTGATTTACATACATTAAGAGCATATATATAAACTATATTCAAATTGTATCGTAAGGTAGTTATAATTGTATTATATCTCCTTATGAACCAAATCTGTAACACCCTCCTCCCACTTCTACCCAAGCAACCGACCAACTGGGGTAAACATGTGACAAGAGGCTACTATGATATTATTCAACCTCCTAAGTAACCTTAAGGACATGGAATCCGTGGAAACACAACACACAAACCTCCCTCAGGTGCTTCAGGTGCTTCAGGACCCCCAGGAGCTAATCCACCACTCCAGGTTCCCAAGCCTTGAGTTAACCTAGCATTTAAATGAATTAAACCCAAAGTCGCTCCCATGAAAAGGCATGCATGCGACTGTAACACTATAGTCACTCCCACAATGCCTGCAAGGGAGAGACTATAGTCTCTTTCAGCCAGTTTTTGTTGGAATTATGATGCATGTGTTGTACTTGATGGCAACCCACTTGTAGCATAATAAGTATATGGAAACTAGATGAATCTACATGATAGATCAGAGGTGACAGAATGATGGAACAAAGATGAATCTACAGGTCAGAGGTGACAGAATGATGGAAGAGAATAATGGTCAAAGGTTTGATACAGGGAGATTGCTAGTGTGTGTTGTCCTTGATATTTTATGAATGAAGTAATCGATAAAAGTATAAAAAGGAGGTGACAAAATGCATGGCAGTTGTGTTTACAGATGTGACAAAATGCAGGGCAGTTCAGAGAAATCACTTCAGAAGTGATGTATGATGGAAAATCACATTATAATAGGTCAATTCAAAGCTAACAGGGCTATGGTACAAAAGAACAAGATGTTGGAACAAAGGAATAAATATCAGAATCAAGAAGTTGAAGAAAAAGGATGTTTTCAGGTATGCTAAATTGTATACGTAGCTTCATTGTACAAAAAGAGCGTATACACGCAGGTTCACTGTACAAAAAGAGCGTATACGTATGCACGCACTTTCACAAGAGGAAAAGATCGTATGGGATGAAAAATTAAGCAAATTAAGGTGAAAGAATACCAAGGGTCAATACCATGGTATTAGCCCATAATAATGAACGGAGTAATGGTTATTTGATCCCGTTTGAGAATACCACGATTCTAAGTGTTGTTTTGATATGAGGTATTGAGAAAGGCTTTTGGGTATGGAATGGTTATACCTTCATAGAACCAAAATGGATTGTTTCAACAAGCCCATTGAGTGTGTGGATGATAGTGGAGAAAAGAGGACCTTGCAGGGAAAGAAGAAGTCTACATCCATGACAATGGTTACCGCTATGCAGGCTAAGCGTAGTTGCAGAAAAGGTTGTGTGATTTTGCAGTACACATTTCCAGTTACAAGGGTAAGGAGGTTGAGGATGCGGATTTGTTGAGCAGGTACCCAGCATTGCAGCAGTTTCGGGATGTATTTCATGAGGACATTTCAGAGTTGCCACCTCACAGGGAAGTAGACTTTTCTATTGAGTTGGTACCAGGGGCAGCTCCAACATCGAAAGCACCTTGCAAGATAAGCACACCTGAGTTGGTAGAGTTGAAGTTGCAGCTAAAGGAAATGTTGGACAAAGGATACATCAGACCCAATGTATCACCTTGGGGTACACCAGTGTTTTTCGTAAAGAAGAAAGATGGTACTCTTAGAATATGCATTGATTATAGGCAGCTGAACAAGGTAACGATAAATAACGGGTACCCTTTGTCGAGGATTGATGATTTGTTTGATCAGCTAAAGGGAGCAGTAGTGTTCTTTAAGATCGACTTGAGATCAGGATACCATCAGGTACGCATCGAGGAAGAGGATATCTTCGAGACCGCGTTTAGGACCAAATATGGGAATTATGAGTTTGTTGTTGTTCCATTCGGTTTGATTAATGCTCCAATTATATTCATTTTTTTTATGAATAGTGTGTTGCGTCCTTATTTGGACAAGTTTTTTTATTATATTCATTGATGACATTCTGGTATATTCTAAGAATGAGGAAGAACATGTCGAACATTTAGCAGCAGTGTTGAGATTACTAAGAGAGCATCAGTTGTATGCTAAGCTTAGCAAGTGCAACTTCTTTCAGACTGAGGTACACTACTTGGGACATGTTGTCTCCAAGGAAGGCATAGCAATAGATCCAGAAAAGATAAGGGCCATCATGGAATGGGAAGCTCCTAAGAATGTATATGAGGTAAGATCATTCATGGGATTGGCAGATTAATATAGGAGGTTCATCGGGAACTTCTCACACATTGCATATCCTATCACATCATCGCAGTGGAAGGGTAAGAAGTTTGAATGGAAAGCAGAATGTGAAGATAGTTTTAAGCAACTTAAGCAGTTGTTGACACATGCACCAGTGCTAAAGATTGAAGATCCAGACAAGGAGTTTGTAGTGTGTAGAATTATTGCAAAAGGGGACTTTGTGGAGTTCTCATGCAAGAAGGACAAGTAGTGTGCTATGAGTCACGTAAATTGAATGAGCATGAGCATAACTATCTAACGCATGATCTTGGTTAGCAACAATTATATATGCATTGAAGATGCAGAGACGTTATCTTCTGGGTAGGAGTTTTATATTGATGCGCAATCACAGTGAGTTGAGGCATTTGTTTGACCAACTAAATCTAAAAGCCTTGGCTACCCTTAGTGAGTTTGACTTCAAGATTAGATACATCAAAGGGAAGGAGAACCAGGTTGCATATACTCTTAGTAGGAAGGTACATGTAAATCATATAACAGCTATAAGCTCCTATGGGATAGAGTTATAGGACAATATCTTGCAGGCATGACAACAAGATGAAAAATACATGGCGATTATGCACAAGTTACAACAGAGTACAGGTACAGGTACAGGTGATCAGGATGCAGATTATCGTCTCACAGTAGATGGCTTGGTGAGGTTTCAAGATAGGATCTATGTGTCAAATTGCGGTGAGCTCAAGAAGCTTATCTTGAGGGAGTTTCATGTGAAACCATATTCGGGTCATCCAGGATGTTAGAAGACATTGACGACGGTGAAGAAGTTTTACTATTGGTCAAATCTAAAGAAGGAAGTAGCCGAGTTCATGACTTGATGTTTACACTGTCAGCAGGTAAAGGTGGAATGCAAGCATCCAGGTGGTCTACTACAGCCTATTGCGATTCTGGAATGGAAATGGGAGGTCATTTCCATGGATTTCATCATAGGTCTTCTGAAGACAATGAAGCAGCATGATTCTATTATGGTCGTGGTTGACAAGTTGAGCAAGGTAGCTCACTTCATTCCAGTGAAGACTACCTATTCAACCAGTGAGGTAGCACAAGTGTTCATCAGAGAGATAATGAGGCTACATGGTGTTCCAGAGAAGATTGTGTTGGACAGGAATGCAAATTTCACTTCCAAGTTTTGGAAGGTGCTATTTCCAGGCTTGGGTACAAAGTTGGCCTTCAGCACAACTTATCATCCATAGAAAAATGGTAAGACGGAGAGGCTCAACATGATCTTGGAGGATATGTTGAGGATGTACGTAATGCACCAGCATAGGAAATGGGAGGAGTATCTTCCATTGGTTGAGTTCACATACAATAATGGCTATCATGAGTCATTAAGGATGAGACCTTTCGAGGCATTGTATGGATGGAGTTGTAACACTCCCATCAGCTGGAGTGATGTAGTGAACAAGGTACTTATTGGACTAGACATGTTGACGGGCATGGAGCAGGAAATCCAGGTTATAAAGAAGAATATAATGGCAACACAAGATAGACAGAAGAGTTATGCCGATCACCACAGGGTGTTCAAAGAGTTCTAGGTTGGGGAGCATGTGTATTTACGCATCAAGCCCAAGAAAATATCTTTGAGGATTGGTTCATGTGCTAAGTTGGCACCACAACATTGTGAGCCTTTCGAGATCCTTTTGAGGATTGGACCAATGGCATATCGACTTGCAATGCCTCCAGCAGTGAAAGTCCATGATGTTTTCCATATTTCATTGCTTAAGAAGTATATAAAGGATGTTGATTATGTTATTGATTGGTCTGTATTGCAGGTGGAGCAATAAGGAGAGTTCTAATCAAAGCCTCAGTACATATTGCAGCGGAAACATCTCATGCTCAAGAATAGAGCCATAGAGCAAGTTAAAGTGCAGTGGAAGCACTTTGGGCCTGAAGAAGCTACATGGGAGATGGGAGATTAGATGCGGACCCTATATCCTTCATTGTTTTCCGGTTGAGGCAAAGAAGTTTTGGTTTGATGTTGGTTATGTTTGCATATGTTTAGATGATGTTTTTATATTTGCATATGTATATGAATATGGATGTAAATACCACCATGAGCTAAGTTATAAAGCTCCAATAAGCGGTGTCATGTTATTATGGTTATTATATTGTCATGTTGTCATGATGTTTTGCTTTTGAGCAGGTTCTTCATTGTAAATATTGCAACGAGCTAAGTTATAAAGCTCCATAGGCAGTATGTTTGCTTTTCAATGGTTTTCTTGGGGTCTTGGTGTGGTTTAACACCAAGGATGGTGTTCCCCGAGCAGGAGGGTTCTGTAACAACCCTGGTGAAAATTTCATGTAATAAAAGTTAATAAAGGCAAAATAAGACCACAATTAAGGGACATTTATTCCAAGCTTAATGTTGGGAAAATATATCCTAGTGGGCATCACTAGATGTGTGTTTTGGCTAACGAATTGACAAACGCAAAAAAGGCATTTTGGCACATTTATTTATGAAAATAAAGGAAATTAGGAGAAATTGAAGGTAAAAGGTCACAGGTTGCATGTGACGAGGAAATTGAAGGAAAATAATGGAAAATGAAGAGATTATAGGCCTCATGCATAAAAAGGATTTTGAGGATCAGATCATGGCTTTTGTCAAGTTCAAGTTTGGAGCTCTCTCATTATTCTCTCACTCTCTCACTCTCTTGGTCACTTAGAGTTTTCTTGGAGCACTCTAGTTTGGAGCAAAGGAAAGGGAAAGCAAGGAAAGGAGAGGAAAAGAAAGTAATGATCAAGGAAAGGAAAGCAAGACTCAAGCAACTTCAGCAGGAATACTTGCAGGTAACATTTTTCACGTGTGATTTCCTAATTGGTTTGGACATGCATGGCTTTGCATATTGGTGTATGTTTCTCTTGTTTTCAGCGACATGGTTTTGCTGGGTTATGACAGTGGATTTCAGTCTAGCCTAGCCTTTTTCTCGATGCCATGGTATGTTGGGATGTTTATTTTGGTTTTGGAACTTTGGAATTGTCGGATGGTGTTAGGTCTCTATACTACTAGTGTAACCCCTTATTGTTATTATTACAACCCCCTTATTATATTGTTGTGCCCATGTAGTCCCCATATTGTTATTATTGTGGCCCATAGAAGCCCACTATTGTTATTGTTCTGCCCTTACCTTATTATTATTATGTCAGCTCTGATTATATTATGACCCCTTAGACTCCTATATATAGAAAGGAAGTCTTGTCATTTGTATCATCCAAGAATTGTTCATTTGTGTAATGTAAAGGAGGTTGCCCCCTCGAAAAGGCTTATTTCTAAGCCATTGATCTATCTTTTCTATCTTTTTGGGAGCTGGTTTCATAACATTTGGTATCAGAGCTTTGGATTCTAGGGTTTCGCTACTCCAAATAGGGCATCGTGGTATTTTCACTATAACTTTTTTCTGCGACGTTTCAGAAGCTAAAACAAAAACCCATTTGAGAATAAATTGCGCTGAATCTCGCATCTAAATTTCAGATCTTGTCTCGCTATATTTTTGGATATATGATCTACGGAAGTTAGGGTTTTTGCAAGCTCCAGAATTTCATCTAAAACAGGTCACAGTAGAATTTTCCCAATAACTTTTTCGCTATGAAGTTTTAAAAGCTAAAGAAAAATCCCATTTGAGAAGAAATTGGTCTAAACATCGAGTCCAAATTGAAGATCTTGTCTCACTATATTTTCGGATATATGACCTGAGGAAGTTAGGGTTTTTGCAGACTCCCGAATTACATCCTAAACTGGTGACCTTGGCAAAATCATCATAACTTTCTCTCTGAGCATCATATTGAAATTTCATAAGAAGTTACAGAAAGAGGACGGATTTTATTTGTTTGGGTATAATTTTCAGAACCTAAGGTTGAAACAGTGACACGTGGCACATCGTACAAGTTCACCCTACTGAACTAGTATATAATTAGGTCATCGCGGAAGATTGGGAATAGATCTTTCTTCGAGAATCCAATTGCAATCAGAATTGCGGATTTAGAAAGAGGACTCAGAGGGCTATTACAAGCCAAAATTTTAGAACTTAAAGATCCAAAATTACTGATTTACAGTCGTTTCAAGATCAAGCTCCTAAAATCAAGAAAAAGCGAGATGAGGAAGTTTGATGGCAAGGATCCGATAAATTAGATACTACAGATGGAGAAATATTTTGATCTACATGGTGTACCACTATTACAAAAGGTACGTATTACATATAATTATTTAGAACCGAATCAATTTTTATGGTATAAAGGGATTTGTTCTCGTAAACCACTTGTTACATGGTCAATTTTCACGGAGGAAATAATAGCACATTATGAGGATACAAAGAGAAACACCTTCTTTAGCCAATTGATAAATCTCAAACAAAAGGGTTCAATTCCAGAGCACATTGAGGACTTTCAAAAATTGAATATAAGGGTAAATGATATTTTGGAGAAGCAAAGGATTGATGTCTTCATAGGGACTTTAAAGGATAACATTCAACATGAGGTTCATCTTTGGGAACCTGATTCATTGGAGAAGGCATTCAGGTTGGCAAGAAAAATTGAAAGCGGAATTATGGAAACAAGGAAGCCCACCACTCACAACTATAAACATGGAAGTGTTTTTTCTCCTAGCCTTCCACAACCTACAAGGTTTACACCACAATAATTTGAAGAAAAAAGAGAAACAGGGCTTTGTTACATTTGTGATAGAAAATACACTAAAGGTCATAAGTGTGCTGAGAAGAAATTATTTTACATAGATTGTGAAGAGGAGGAAGAAAATGATCAAGAAACATCAAAAGAAGAGGATATACGCCAGGAATCAACCCTAGAGAAAGAAGAAATGAATCCGACCATATCTTATAAAGAATTGGCAAGAATTACCACTCCTCAAACTCTCAAGATAGAAGGACATATCAAGAAGAAAAAGGTTCAAGAAGTGAAAGATCACATCGAGAAAGAAGAAATGAATCCAACCATATCTTGTAATGCATTGGTCGGGATCACCACTCCTCAAACTATCAAGATAGAAGGGCATATCAAGAAGAAAAAGGTAATAGTGTTGATTGATTCAGGCAGTACCCATAATTTTATTCATTATAAGATAGCCAAGGAATTGAATTGCTTCTTATACCCAGCACCAAAGTGTCAAGTGATGGTTGCAATTGGAGGAACCATAAATTGCTCTGGAAAGTGCCATATTATCAAGCTATCCATGGGAGAATATGTATTGAATAGCCCAATGCTTTCCATTCCAATGGGTGGTGTTGACGTTGTACTAAGAGTCCAATGGCTACAATCTTTGGGTACAATAGCTTTTAATTTTCAAGAACTTTTTATGAAATTTTGTGCAGAAGGAAAGGAATTTGAATTAAGGGGTATTGCAGGGAAAGCAGGAAAGATAATCATCTCTAATGGTATGACAAAGCTTCTAAATAAGGAACAATGAGGCGTAATTGCACAATTATGTTCGTTAGAGGTTCCCACATAGAAATCATCTATTTCTCCAAATCTCCAAAAAGTCTTCGACAATCATTCCGAGGTAGTTGAGACTCCAAAGGCCTCCCACCTATTTGTGACCATGATCATGCTATTCATTTGATTCCAAGAAGTGCTCCTCCAAACATCAGGCCGTACAGATATCCCTATGCCCAAAAGAGAGAAATTGAACGTATGGTTGCAGAAATGCTAGAGGCTAGTATAATTCAACCTAGTCAAAGTTCTTTCTCTACTCTAGTAGTATTGGTGCACAAGAAGGATGGATTAGGGCACATGTGTTCGGATTATAGGGAGCTCAACGAGCTCACTATTAAAGATAAATTTCCCATTCCTGTCATTGATGAATTATTAGATGAATTGCATGGATCAATTTGCTTCACCAAGTTGAATCTTCGTTCAGGATATCATCAAATCAGAATGAAGACTGAAGACATTCCGAAAACAACATTTAGAACTCATGAGGGTCATTATAGATTTTTGGTCATGCCTTTGGGCCTTACCAATGCACCTTATACATTTCAAGGTTTGATGAATTCCATTTTCAAAACCTTCCTTAGAAAATTTGTGTTAGTATTTTTTTATGATATACTAATCTACAACAAGTCTTGGAAGGATCATGTTCAACATGTTGATAGGGTGCTCAAACTATTGGAGGAGAAACAATTATATGCAAAAGCTCCAAATGTTTCTTTGGAGTACAAGAGGTGGAATATCTAGGTCATATTGTATCTCATGAAGGTGTTAAGGTAGACCCTAGCAAAATTAAAGCCTTTAAGGAATGGAAGATCCCCACATCCATAAAGCATCTGTCGGGATTTCTCGAGTTGATAGGGTATTATCACAAGTTTGTTAAGAATTATGGGAGAATAGCAACACCTCTAACAACATTATTGAAGAAAGATGCATTTTCATGGATTCCAGAAGCAACAAAGGCCTTCGAACCATCTTAAAGAGGCAATGTTCCAAGCACCGTCTTAGCTACACCAGACTTCACAAAAACCTTTATTGTGGAATGTGATGCTTCAGGAAATGGAATTGGTGTTGTTCTAATGCAAGATGAAAGACCCATTGCTTTTGAAAGTCATCCAATCAAGGGAAATATTTTACACAAAGCTATTTATGAGAAGGAAATGTTGGCAATACTCCATTCACTTAAGAAATGGCGACCCTACCTAATGGGAAGACACTTCAAGGTAAAAATGGATCATGATAG